>JAKFGQ010000302.1:0-33027 GCA_021498475.1 Saguinus midas | reverse complement strand
GTTAGAAAACCCAGAAAGGTAATGTGGGAAGCCAACCATACCAAGCTTTTAAATATAATATAAAGACTGTGCAGTTAAAACAGTTTAGTATCAACATGGGAACTGACCGGCATACCAATGCAATAAGATAGAAACCCTAGAATTAGACAAAGTATATTTGGAAATTCAGTATGCTAATGAGGCATTTCAAATCAGTGAGGAAACGATAATTGATGTTTTGATAACTAGGTAGTTTTAGAAGGAAAAAACTGGATCCATTTCTAATCTCTGATTAATCTCAGATTTCTAATCTCAGATTAATATATAAATGTATAAAATTTCAGATATGAAGTTACTATAAAAATGGGTGAATGATGAGTAAATTCTTAGTAATGCACAAGTAGTAAAATTTATCTAATAAATATTTAAAATTTAGTACAGTAATAGAAAGTATAAATTTGATTATACTAAACATTTCATCTCAAAAACACCATAAATAGATCAGGAAGACAAATGATAAACTGAAAATGAAATTGCCACTTCTTTAAAACAAAATGACTGTTAAATGTATAAAGGGCTTCAAAATTAATCAGGAAAAAGCAACAACATATGATAATAAAAGAGCAAATAATATGAATACTAAATGCCAGAAAAGAAATGTCAGTGGCTTTTATACATATGACAATATGTTCAACCTCAGTAATAATAAGGGAAAAGCGACTCTGATTAAGTGGGCATATGGAATAGATCTCACTATTCCATTGTGCATTATCACTCAGGCTGTGATTTGTGGCCATACAAAATAGACTGACTATTCCCCAGGTGTGCATTATTTCAGAGGCTCTAAATGAGTGGCTATATAAAATAGACTCTTAACTCTTCAGGTGTATTACTGAATGACTCAATAAGTGAATAAAGAGACTCCTGTCTCCAGGTGTGCATTATTACAGAGACTCTGAATGTATACATTTGAATAGACTTACTATTTCCAGTGTTATTCACTGAGGCTGAACAAGTGGCCATATGAAGATTCCTGACTACAGTGTATATATTATTCACTGAAACACTGAGTGCCATATGAAATAGACCCTTTACTCCACAGGTGTTATTCATATTCTCAAAACAAATCACCATATGAAATAGAATAGTGATTATTCCACATGTGCATTATTCAAAGAGGTTCTGTATGATGTCCATATAAAATAGTCCTGACTATCACCAGTGTGTATCATTCAGAGGAGTGAATTTGGCTATCTTAAATAGGGTCCTGACTACTGTGCATTATTCACTGAATTGAATGAAGGCCATATAAAATAGACTCCTGACTATTCCCATTGTGCATTATTCAGTAATGCTGTGATTGAGTGGCCATGGCATGGACTCTATTTCAGGTGTGTATCATTCAGTGAGTTTCTGAAGTGACCATATGAAATAGATTCTATTATGCTATTTCTCAGTGTATTTTCACTGAGGCACTGAATGGTCATATCAAATAGACTCCAGACTATTTGGTGTGCATTATTCAGTGAGTCTCTGAATAAGTGGCTATAAAATAACTGAGTATTCCCAGGTATATATGATTCTTCACAGGTTCTGAATTTCCATGAAATACACTCACTTTTCCATACATCTTATTATTGAGGCTCTGAATGAGTGGCCCATGAAAGAGACTCCTGAATACTCTCAGGCGTGCATTTTATTCACTCTGAATGAGTGGCTATACATAGACCTGACTTTTCCCAATGTGTATTCAGTGAGGCTCTGAATGGCTACATGAAATAGATTCTGACTACAATACAGGTGTTCTTATTCAGTGAATTCTGAAGAGGCCATATAATAGCATGAGTATTTCAGGTATGCATTATTTCAGAGGCTCTGAAATTTGGCCATATAAAATAACTCCTGACTACTCCACAGGTTGTATTATTAATGAGGTTTGAGAGTGACCATATGAAAAACTGACTATTCCCTGTATTATTTGAGACTCTGAATAGTGGGCATATGGAAAAACTCTGACTATTCCAAAGTTGTGCATTACTCACTCAGGCTTTGATTTTGTGGCCATATAAAAGAGACTAGTGTCTATTCAGGTGTGCATTATTACTGAGGCTGTAAATGTGGCTATATAAAATAGACTCTAACTCTTCCCAGGTGTGTATTACTCAGTGAGGCTCTCTTGTGTGGCATATGAAATAGATGCTATTTCCCAAATATTTGTATTGGTGAATCTCAAATAGACTGCTGGACTGTACACCTTCAATCAGGGTGCATTATTCACTGAGGCTGTGTCAGTGGCCATATGAAATGAATTCTGACTATTCCACAGGTGTATTATTCACTGAGGCTCTGAATAATGTGTGAAAACACTCTTTTGTGATACTATTGCCTATTTCAGACCACAGGTGCATTATTCTGAGAGTTTTCTCTGACTTTACAAGTCATCGGACCATATACAAACAACCATCCAAGCTCAGATAGTTATAGCTGCATGTCCTGATTATTCGTTTACTGAAGAACATGTTGCATTATGAGACCAAATCATAGGCTCTTAGCAGTTAGCCAAAATAGCCTCTGATTTGGCGGCGTACCATTAAATAGAATCTGACTATTCCCAGGTGTGTATCATTCAGTAATGCTCTGATGTTACTCCACCACCGGCTTATTGGCTGATATAAAAAACCTTCGATCAAGACCTCACAAGTATAGCTTCTGATAGTCTCTACATACAAGTGGTTGCTGTGTATATTCACTGAGTTTCTGAATAAGTGGCCACATGAATAGACTCCTGACTATTCCATGTGTGTATTTCTAGGTGAACGCCCAAATGAAACCATAGGACATGCCATTGCCTTGCAATCAAAACATAAATAGCCTTATATGCCTGCGTCATATTCCCATGACTATTTTTTTCCGTCTCACCAGATGCAAAGTGCATCTTCACTGACGACAGCTGCTAATGAGTTGGGTAGGGCAACATCATATCACCAATAGTAATCAAAGACTATTTTCATTGCACGCACGTGTATTATTCATGAGTCTCTGAATGAGTGGCTATAAATAGACTCCTGAGTATTCCCAGGTATTATGATTCACTGAGGCTCTGAATGAGTGGCCATGTGAAATACACTACTTCCATAGTGTGCATTATTCACTGAGAATCTGAATGAGTGTAAATATGAAAGACTCTGATTATTCCAGTGTGCATTACTCAATGAGGCTCTTAATCAATGTCATATGAAATAGAATCTGACTATTCCCAGGTGTGTATCATTCAGTAATGCTCTGAATGAGTGGCCATATAAAGTCTAACTATCCACAGGTGTATCATTCACTGAGTTTCTGAAAAGTGGCCACATGAAATAGACTCTGACTATTCAGGTGTGTTATTTCAGGTATGATGATTGGCTAATAAAATAGCCTCTGATATTCATGCATTTTCACTGAGGCTGAATGAACCATCATATCAAATAGACTCCAGACTTTTTCAGGTGTAAATTATTCATGAGCTCTGAATGAGTGGCTATATGAAATAGTTCCTGAGTATTCAGGTATTATATTCACTGAGGCTCTGAATGAGTGGCCATGTGAAATACACTCCAACATTTCCATAGATGTGTATTATTCAATGAGGCTCTGAATAATGGCCATAGAAAGACTCCTGAATACTCAGGAGTGCATTTTTAGGTTGGCTCTGAAGAGTGTCTTTATGAAATAGAATCTGACTTTCAGGTGTTGTATTATTCAGTGAGGCTCTGAATGAGATATAAAAGTCTGAGTATCTGGTGCATTATTCACTGAGCTCTGAGAGCCATATGAATAGTGTCTGACTATTCCCAGGTGTGCATTATTCACTGAGGCTCTAAATAGCCATGAATAGCCTCTGATTATTCCCCAGGTGTGCATTATTACAGAACTGATATAATAAATGTAGACTCTTGACTATTTCAGGGTGTATTATTCACTGAGTACTGAATGATATGAAAGAGATTCCTGTATTCAGAATATATATTATTCACTGAGCTGAAAGTGGCTATATAAAATAGACTTGATTTTCTCCAGTGTGTATTTATTGAATAAAATAATCATATAAAATAGACTAGTGTTATTCACATGTGCATTATAAAAGACTCTGATGGTGTCATATCAAAGACCCTGACTAAAACAGTGTGTATTATTCAGGGTGTCAATGTGG
This sequence comes from Saguinus midas, assembly GCA_021498475.1. Lineage (NCBI taxonomy): Eukaryota > Metazoa > Chordata > Mammalia > Primates > Cebidae > Saguinus > Saguinus midas. Next base: position 28,856 of record JAKFGQ010000302.1, on the reverse strand, counting down.
CTATAAATATCCTGACTATTTCAGGGTGTTTTTATTGAAGCTCTGAATGAGGCCATATGATAGATCCTGACTATTCATTGTGCATTATTTTCAAGATCAAGTGATCTATGGAATAGAATCTATTCCCCAGTGTGTATCATTCAGTGAGATGCTGAATCAATATGAAATCTGACTATTACAGTGTGCATTATTCACTGAGGCTGGTGGCATATAAAATAGACTCTAATATTCACTGATTCCTCAGTGTGCATTATTTACTGATTCTCTGAGTGGCATATAAAATAGACTCTCTATTCCACAGTGTGTATTATTCAGGAATCTGAATGAGCCATATGAATAGAATGACTCCACAGTGTATTTATTCACTGAGGCTCTGAATGAGTGATATTAAACAGACTATTCCCAGGTGTATTATTCAGTGAGACTGAATGCATAAAAAAAGACTCTATTCTCAGGTGTATTCACTGACTCTGAATGTGGCCATATGAAATACACTGTTTTCCCAAGTGTATTATTCAGTGAGGCACTGGTGGCCATATGAAACAGATCCTCAGTACTCCTGTGCATTATTCACTGACTCTGAGAGGGAATGAAATAGACTCCTGATTATTTCCCAGTGTGCATTATTCACAGGCTCTGAATATATGCATAAAGATTCCTCACTGTCTAGGTGTGTGTTCTTCAAATCTGTGAATGGTGCCATTTAAATATAGATTCTAGGTGTGAGAATAGTAGGTGTCTATACATACTCATGACTTGAATAATGAACTTCATGAGTGTGGACATATTTGAATCACAAATTAATGCTCTGAATAAATGAAATAGTCCTGACTATTCCAGGTGTGTATTATTGAGAGACTTTGAGTGACATATGAAATGACTGACTATTCAAAGTGTGCATTACTCACTCAGGCTTTGATGGCCATTTAAAGACTAGTGTCTATTCCACACGTGTGCATTATTCACTGAGGCTGTAAATGAGTGGCTATATAAAAGTAGACTCTAACTCTTCAGGTGTATTACTCAGTGAGGCTGTGTCATATAAAACAGATGCTGTTTATCCCAAATAGTGTATTATTCAGTGAGGCTCTGAATGAGTGGCAGGAAACAGATCCTGTACTCAGTGCATTATTCACGAGCAATGAGAGGCAAGAAATAGACTCTGATTATTTCCAGGTGTATTATTCACTGAGGCTGAATATGTGGCATGAAGAATTCTGACTATTCATAGGTGTTTCTTCACTGAATGAAGCCATTCCAAATAATAGATTCTCCATGAGAATACAGGTGTCATTTTCATGGCTCTCTATGAGTTATGAATAGAATTCTATGAAAGTAGATTATGTTTGTCTAAATTAAGGCTTGAAATACAAATGGGTGATATCTGACTAGACTTCAGGTGTGTATTATTGACTGAGGCTCTGAATAGTGCATATGAAATAGACTTGACTATTCCAAAGTGTGCATTACTCACTCAGGCTTTAATTTTGTGGCCATATAGAGACTAGTGTCTATTCCACAGTGTGCATTATTCACTGAGGCTGTAAATGAGTGGCTATATAAAATAGACTAACTCTTCCCAGGTGTGTATTACTCAGTGAGGCTCTCTTGTGTGGTCATATGAAATAGATGCTGACTTTCCCAAATATTTGTATTATTCAGTGAATCTCTAAATAGACTGCTGAGTACTGTACATTTTGTGCATTATTCACTGAGGCTGTGAGTCAGTGGCCATATGAAATGAATTCTGACTATTCCACAGGTGTGTATTATTCACTGAGGCTCTGAATGTGGCTGTATGAAACACTGGCTACTCCACAGGTGCATTCACTGAGGTCTGAATGAGTCTCATATGAAATAGCCTCCTGATTACCAGATGTGCATTACTCATCAATCAATGTATATAGAATCTGACTATTCCCAGGTGTGCATCATTCAGTAATTCACAATTGAGTGGCCATATGTCATAGACTCTAATAGTCCACAGTGTGTATTCACTGAGTTTCTGAATGTGGCCACATGAAATAGACTCCTGACTATTCCCCAGGTGTGTATTTACTAAGGTATGGATGATGACATAAATAGCCTCTGACTATTCTCAGTGTGCATTTTCACTGAGGCACTGAATGAACCATCATATCAAATAGACTCCAGACTATTTTCAGGTGTATTATTCATGAGTCTCTGAATGAGTGGCCATATGAAATAGACTCCTGAGTATTCCCCAGGTATTATGATTCACTGAGGCTCTGAATGAGTGGCCATATGAAATACACTCCACATTTCCATAGTGTATTATTCAATGAGGCTCTGAATGAGTGGCCATAGAAAAGAGACTCCTGAATACTCCCAGGAGTGCATTTTTAGGTTCTCTGAAGAGTGTCTTTATGAAATAGAATCTGACTTTCCCCAGGTTTGTATTATTCAGTGAGGCTCTGAATGTGCATATAAAAGATGATTCTGGTGTATTATTCACTGAGCTCTGAATGAGGCCATATGAATAGTGTCCTGACTATTCCCCAGTGTGCATTATTCACTGAGGCTCTAGTGATATAATAGCTGACTATTCCCCAATGTGCATTATTAAGAGACACTGAATTAGCATATGAATAGACTATTTCAGGTGTATTATTCATAGGCTGAATGAGTGGTATAGAGATTCCTGACTATTCAGTGTTTATTATTCACTGAGCTGAAAGTGGCCATATAAAATAGACTGTTTTCCCATGTTATTGTTATTTATGACTCTAAAGTAAGAGAGAGAATCACAAACATAGTTTAAAAAAAAGAACCCTTGGATGCTTATGAAAAGACCACTCCTTAAAACAATGAAGGAAATTCGTCCTTTCACGGGACTTGTGTGACATTTGACATGTGTTATTCACATGAGAGACGTATTCTGACCTGAGGTGCTTTCGCCCTAGATGCTACATAATGAATGATAGTACCAACGGAATGTGGAGTGGCCATAGGGGGACCACTCACAATTTTATTCGCTTATCACCCTTCCCCAGTGTATTATTCAGGGTGATCTGCTATAGAAAAGCATTTGAGTGAAAGAGTGGAAAAACTATCAGTCGTGGACAACTCAATAATGCTGTGGGCCTAGTCCGGACTATTTCACAGGTGGAAGTATCCTTGCCGGTATTCAGGGTTACTGATTTTGGCTCGCTGAATGAGAAAATGGCCATATATAGGTAAATCCACCCTATCAAAAACGGAGGACTATTCCTAAGTCCAGTTTGGGCGTGCATTATTGATCGCTAGGGAGCGAAGGAGCAAGGTGCGGTGAATAGAGGAGGTGGTGTAATCTTCCTACCCTCCAACTGCTCCACGGCCGAGGAGGCCTGAAAGCTACTTTATTGCTTGGACTATCACCGACTTTGCCTAAGACGTGTGTATACAGTGTGTTCAGTGAGAGAATATGTTCGGTGAGAATCGAAAAGTTACCCCATTCAGTCAGATATGCATACCAATGGGTAAAACAATGTAGACTAGTGTTCAGGACCGAGGTAAACAATAGGTACACGATGTGTGCATTATTCACTGAGGCTGAGTATCGGTCACATATAAAATAGACTCCTAATATTACATGAAAAAACTCATAAGAAATACATATATGAGAAACCTATCATCAGTTTGTGCATTATTTCTGAGTTTACGGTGAAGAGTGTGTACTGGTCGCCTAATGATATATCACCAATAGACTCTCACCAGTGTATTATTCAAAACGTAGGGTCTAACAAGTTGACCACGCTTAAATTTATCGCCATCACATTATACTGGTATGGACATCATCAGGCTCAGTATCAATTGGTCCAGCCCCATATAAAACCAATAGAACTCCAAGGGAATTAGAACGTGGGTCCCCACATGGTGTGATGGCATTATCTTACCATGTTGTCCATGCATCAATTCACTGAACGGAACGTGCCTACAATGAGTGTGTGACATATATAGCCAGTAAGTCAGCTAAAATAAACTTTAATTATTGACCCTAAATGGACTCGAAAGCTGTTTTGTATTATTCAGTGAGCTCTGAATATTCGCCACTTGGACTGTGGGGGGCAAATATGACTAACTAGCTTCCTGAACGCCTGAGTACTTCTCACTGTTCACAATATCTGTGGGCTTAATGTCATAGGATTCACTGATCAAGGGTGTCTGAATGAGTGGCCATGTGAAATACACTGACTTTTCAATACATGTGTATATTCAGTGAGGCTGAATGGTATAGCTCCATATGAAACAGACCTGAAAAGACCCTACTCGAGAGCTATTACACATTTTTCAGGAGTTCACCGACTGAGTGCATTATTCACTGGCTCAATGAGAGGACTCATACAAAGGGAGAAAGCTTTAAAATAGACTCCTGATTATTTCCCCAGCTTGGTGTGCATTATTCACAGGACTCGCATAAATGCATCGTGTTGTATACAATATCCATGAAAGCATCCTTCGGCGTTTCAAGATGCATAGGTTCCTAAGGGTGTGTCGTTAACCCTAATTTTGGTTACCCAGGGGTCCCTCTCCCTCACACTGAATGGTAAGGCATCTGAATTTAAGAGACTCGACAAATACGGTACTTTTGACACCATAGCAAAGGAGTGCATTCAACTGTTGCCAGGTAAGGTGAAAAAGACATCGTCTTTTAAGTCTCAAAAAAACGGGGATATCTTGAGTGGACTTGTCTCTTTTTTGCATAATTAACTATGGTCGTATCTGTTTTGCAGCTGGGCTGCCCAGAATTACAGTGAAAACTCAAACGCCGGGTAGTGTGCCAAGCTGAAATCGAAACCACTTTCACATCTTGAAATAGACTGTCTTCCCGAGATGCCATATAGAAGATCCCTCCCAGAATCTCTGCCTGAGTAATGAATAAAGGTAGTCCTTGACTTACTACCTGGACCCTTGTAATTGGGATCCCTGAAATGTGCATGTTCTAACGATTCACCGTGTACATTTTCCATGAGACAAATACGCAGACTTAAGGTGCACATTTTATGCAAGGCCTATGTACCCTAGCCCGTATTTTAAACATGGTTTGTGTATTATGTGTTCATGGGACTGGTTGCTCCTTATTAAGTTGCACAGTCCTTCGACATAATCTGAATTACGCAAATATGAAATGAAATCCCAGTTCAGGACTATTCCACGGATGTGCATTATCACTCAGGCTTACAGTACTGAGCTGACAGTTCTTGGCCATATAAAAGACAAATGGACCATTTCTGCCTGCCTTATTCCACATCCGTATTGTGCATTATTCACTGAGGCTGAAATGAGTGGCCATAAAGAACTAACACTGATTGCCAGTTCTTAAGGTGTGTATACTCAGTATGAGACCAGCATGGCTGAAGGATGTACCATGCCACTGCTCTAGCTCAACTCTACGACAGAGGCTTCGGCTTAGGACTTACTACTCCAACATTAGCCCTTTGTCCTGTAATCCGGTCTAACCTGGCTGGAATGGTTCAGAGACTACCTGATAGGGTCCACATGCGTTGAAGTGTGCCTTGGGAATTCAGTGAATGATCACCGGGCCTGAATGAGTGGCTCACCCATGAAATAGACTCTGAGTACTGTAGGTTACATATACGTAGGTGCATTATTCACTGAGGGTATGAGTCAGTGGCCATATGAAATGGAATCTGACTTCCACAGGTGTGTATTATTCACTGAGGCTGAATGAGTGGCTGTGAAATACACTCCTGGCTACTCACAGATATAAGTACCATATTATTCTGAGGCTCTGAATGAGTGTCTATCCCTAAAAAATCAAAATAGAAACGCAATAGCAAACACCTGACCCCGTAAGTCAGGTGATGTTGAGTGCCGGGAGGCCAGAGGTGGTTGGCCATATTAAAATTCTAACACCCTTCATGATTACTGTGAGTTCTCTCTTACTTGATTACATGAAATCAGAAGGTAATTAAACTGAATATGAAATAGAATCCTGACTATTCCAGCATGTGCATTATTCAGTAATGCTCTGTAAAAAGCGTGCGGCCCATATGTAAAAATTCTGTTTCATTTACGACTATAGAACTAGCAAGTTCTTACCCCATTACAGGTGTATATTTTTATTCACTGAGTTTACAATTTTAGGAACGACGGATACAATTGATGGCTTTTTTTTCAGTCCAATATACTAAATGAAGATTTGTACTCCACTATGACTATTCCCAGGTCTGTATTATTATTACTCAGAAAAGTCGCCTGCCCTCTGGAATAATCGATCGTGGTGAACAAGAATAAAATAGCTCCATTCTGAAGTCTCCATCAGTTCATTCTGATTCTCTTACAACTTGTTCGTCAGTACCCAGAAAATGAAGACCCAACTTCACTTTGAAAAATGTACATGCCGATCAAGAAACTGAATAGAAGTTAGCGTTCGCTCGGTGAAGCCTCAATAAAATAAGAAGGGCCTGGTATAGCAAGATATCAAATAGACTCCAGACTATTACTTTTGCCGTCTCAGCTTCCTGTGCATTATTCATGAGTCTGATGTCAATGGCCATATGAAATAGACTGAGTAGGATTCCTGCACGGGGTGATTCATGCCGAATGAGCTTTTTTACCATCAGTTTTTGTGAGATCCGCTGAAACTTTGTAATGATCGTGGCTGCAAACTTTAAAGCAGAATCTCGATGAATTTGATCAATAACGGCGGTTCAATGGGCTCTAGGCAGTTTCTGAATAAGAGCATCAGTGATATAACAGGGAACCGATGCAATTTCCCTCAACTGAAAGAGGAAATTGGCAGAACGCTATTCTGGAGCTTGACGGTATTCCGCAAGTTTTACCATACAAATACGTGGAAGTCTGGGGGCCTGACTTGATCACCGCCAGTGGTGTTCCTTTCTGAATTGTTATTCAGTGAGGCTCTGAATGAGAGACATATGCAAAGCTAGTCTGTTCTGGCGTTTAACCTATACAGCAGATTACACAATTAACTTACAGGGTGTGTAGAAAATGTACCATTGGGCGTAATCCCCCACTGGGTTTAGCTGAGTTCCACAACTGAATGTCAGGGCTTACACCCGAATTTTACGGGCCAAATAGCCTAGGCCCTGATTTTTTGCTCAAAAATTTCACCATTCATGACGTTCATGTGTATTGCCCACATTAATACCTATTGCAGGAGTTCTGCAAATTTGAACCTCCAAGGTCATTTGACTTAATGTGGAAAGGCACATTTCATACTTGGAGGAAATAGATTCTAGTGGTCAGAAGACTGCAGTGATTGTCCCCAAAATCGAGACCCTCGTTCAATTATTCTGAGAGCCACCGGCGCGGCCGGGTGACAATACTCCGAAAAAAAAAAAAAAAAAAAAAAAAAACGGTGAGGATAGACCGATACTGCCCACTGTGCAAATAAAGGTCTGCTCAATCCCGGAGGGGAAGCCGGTAGGGTGTTCCCAACAGTAGGTGGAATGAGCAGCGAGATTCAAACTTGTTCCTTAGATTCACGTGAGGCTTGAATAGATCCTGCTTCCCTCGTAGGACGTGGCCGGGCATGGTGTAGTGGCCAAATAGACAAGGCGCAGGTCTATGTGCTGGGCTTAACCAGCCCGATTAACCATCTTAAAGACATGTGTGCATTACCGGAATTCACAGGGATCGTCTGGCTAAAACGTACCACCAGTAATGAGTGGTCTTTTAGCGCTCGATACGATAATAAAAAAAACTGGGGACAAACTTTTTACCAATGCGGGGGAATTCCTGCTTTTCGGGCTCAGTGTGTATTATTAAATGAGACTGAATCAGCAACGTCAGGGCACATATTAGGGGAGGAAGAGACTCATTGTGACTATTCCCCAGGTGTGCATTATGAGACTCTCAATGTGTATAGGGCAACCACTTCCAGCAGAGACTGTAGATAATCCACACCGGTTGGACTGCCAATACTCAGGGGCAACTAGAATTGCAGTATTATTCATTACCAGGCATCAACATTGAATGAGTACAGGGCAGATCTTAAGCATATGAAAAGACGGATGCTTACAGGCTAATGAGTCTTTCAAAGAGTATACATGGCAATGGGCGTAGGATCTTTATTCACTGAAACACTGAATGTAATCCCGCCATATGAAATAGACTGAACCCATGGTCAATCCCCCATTACTCACCACAGTGTTTTACTGTAATATTCATTGATTCTTACCTTTTTTTTTTTTTTTAACCAAAAGTTTGAATAATCAAAAACAGAAAAAAAAACATATGAAAGAGAACTTCTAGGCGGGTGCAAGATCTTATTCTTACGGACAAGATGTTTGTGCATTATTCAGAGTTCTGTATGATAGTAGGCTACCATATAATCACTCCTGACTGTCACAATCATCAGGTGTGTATCATTCAAATTAGCACCTGCTTTAGAATGAATGGCTGAAATAGCGGACTGGAATCCCCTAATATCAGCCCACCTGAAATACGCGAAAAAGTCTACACAAAACTAGTGACTAGTTTCCCCCTGCACAGGTGTTATGTTATTCACTGAATCTGAATGAGAGCCATATGAAATAGACTCTGACTATTGCCCATTGTGCATTATTAAGCTCTGAATGAGTGGCATGGAATAGAACTCTTCGGTGACGAGTTAATACGAGGGCAGTTCCAGACATGGTATAAAGTGTATCATTCTCAAGCAGGTATATAAAACAGTGCAAATACCTCTGGGAGTACTGTCCAGGCCAGTTGACCATATGAAACAAGGTTTCAACTCTGACTATTACAGAGTAAAAATGGGTGTGCATTATTCAGTGATTTTTACAGTCTGTATAGTGGTACAACTTGTATATGAATCAATAGACTCTAATGAGTACATTGCAGCCTTTTGAGAGACTCTTGTTTCAGGTTAACCTTCACAGTATGGCAGACATGTGCATTATTCACTGATTCTCTGGTGGCCATATGAAATAGACTCTGACTATCAGTGTATTATTCTGAGGGTGGCGGTCAACATTCATGACTGAGGTCCACCATATGAAATAGACTTCTACTTTACTCACACCGCCAGCCCTGAGTGTACAATCGAAAATTAACAGATCCAGCAAATTAATCGGGCTCAGAAAATCCTAAGTGTCCACGTGGATCCCTGCATATTATACAGCCACAATCTTTTACTGTAAGATAACTAGAGCAGATAGGGGCGTTCTACCCCCAGGTGTTTACTTATGAGAGCTCAGTGTATGAGGGGTGTATTCACTGTTGCCCAGGCTCGATAATGAGGTGACCCTCAGAGCTTCACTAGCCGCTAATTCAAACGAACTGAGAGTATGTGCTGACTACCTTCATCCTGTTGATTGTGATCACGTAGGTTGTGTTAACAATACGCACGTAATCCCTTTTTTTTGATGAGGCTCTGAATGATTGCTACATACATTAATTGATACCCTGAGCCCATCACAGATTACCTGAGTCCAAGGCCTCGAATCATTGTGTGTAATGTGCCAATTTACAAAAGATTCCCACCCCAGGGTTCCTCATTGTTCTAGCCTCTCTGAATGAGTGCCTTGCTTCATGAGGATAAAAATACACTGCAATTCTGACGAGTACCTTGCTAGAGGGTTGCCAACATTCAATCAGTGTACCTCACCCCATCTTTCAGTGAGGCTTACGCCATTCAATAGACCATTTTTAGGGCCATTGGTTAGGAGTCATATGCAGTAAAGACTTTGTCTGATGAAGGAGAATTACTTTTTTCAAGTGACGCAGTGATGACTCCCCCACAGAATGGTTTATTCACTGACTTATGAGAGGACCATATAAACGAATAGACTCTGATTATTTACTCAGGGTGTAGAGCCTGTGCATCAGCAATATGCCTTCACTGAGGCTCTGAATATGTGGCATTTGCTTCTGCTAAGATAAGTAAATTTTTCCCTCACACTTTTTAGGTCATTCATCTTTTAAATGCATGTGATGAGTTCAATGTGTTGGCTAGTCAGTCCAGGGACTGGATACTAGCGTGATGGTTCACTTAGTTTTGCTAGGGCCATTCCAAAACAATAGACTCTGAGATAAACCTTTCTCGCGAGATTTGCACAGTATTCTGAGACACTTAGGTCTGGGATTATGATCTTTTGTCTAGGCCTAAATGCGCCAAAATGCTAAACTAAATCACCTAACTAGACTAAACTGAGTCTTTGATTCTAACCAGCCAGCTCTCCTTGTATTATTCACTGAGGCTCTGAAAGAGTAGGGACTCTCCGTTTTACTGAATACAAAAGGGGCTGGGAAATAGCTGACTCATAAATCATCGTTTGACAAGTCAATGCATCAAATGCCTAGCCAGTGAACAAAAGACGTGTGCATTATTCAGTGAGTGGAAAGCTCACTTTTTAAGCGAAACTGCCTGTTTTTGTTTGCATCTCATATGAAATGTGCAACTGACTATTTCAGACTTCAAAAGGTGTGTATCCCAGTGACGCTCACCCGAGTAAGATGTTCAAAAGTCCTGATTGCCAACTAAGTTCCAGTATAGGTTAAAAATTTTAAAATCAAGAAAATGTCAGATAAAAATAGACTACCTTTGGTTGGAGCAACGGCTCCACGATGATATCCCCCTGCACGTTTGCAGTGTTCAATACACTATTCACTGAGGCTCTGAATGAGTGGCCATAAAGAAATACTCCTGACTCTACAGGTTCCTCAAACAAAAAACAGGGGTGGGGCTAGGGGTATTCACTGAGGGTCCTACACTCGTCAGGAATGAGTGTCCAAACTATTTGCCAACTTGATACACCAATGATACCACGCTCACCGGATGCATAGCTACTCACCACAGGTCTGCAAAAGCCTGATTCAGAGGCCCCTAAAAGCTGAATGATAAGTATCACTCGGGTCTTAAAGACAAACTAGACTCCAGGGGACAACCTTATTCTAACAGACCGGTGTATATGATTCAGTGAGGATACACCGATTTATGATTGTGGTTAAACCATATTAATGAGTAAAAACCCAGCTGCTGCCTTAGTCTCCATCTATCATTTTTTTTTAGCAAGGCTTGTGTATTATTCACTGAGGCTCTGAATGTGTCTCATGAAATAGACTCTGACTACTCCATATTCAGTGACACTCTCAATGAGAGGCCACATGAAAAGACTCCTGACTATTTTCAAAAACGGCAAGTCCATTTTCGAACAGGGTTATTCAGTGAGACTCTGAATGAGGGATATATTTTTTTGATTCGAAATAGAATGCCTAGCTGGCTATTTCAGTTCCTTACTAGACCGTTTAGCACTTGGAAGGGCACATATCTCAATGTCTGTTTTGTAGCGTATTCATATGAGGTGTATGCTTTTCAGCTGGAATATGCCCACCTGTTTTTTCACCCATAACATTAAAGCCCAGACCTTCTTTGTACCCCCATTATTGATACAGGGCTCTGAATAGTGGCCATAAAATAGACATTCGTGACTTAAAAAATCAAATGTCAAGTGTGTAACATTCAGCTTTTTTGAGGCTGTAGAGCCTGGAAGATAGATCTATATACCCCAACTGAGAGCCTTGTAGGTCACGATGATGAGAGATTACTCTAAGCTTGGCAACGGTTACTTTGACCAGCTCAAGCTGGGCTGGACATTCTGTCTGCCTCAATGAGTATGCTGCATATGACATAGGTCTTACTATCACCAAACGATCCTTATTCTCCTATATGATCGTTTACCTGTTCTATCAACAGGTTCATATAGAACAAGCCAGTTCCAGTCAATTGCGCTAAAGCCCAAACGTTTTTAATAGACTCAAAACGCGGCTTATATTTTTGGGAGGCGGTTCGGCAAACTACCACATAGAGGGTTGTGTATTATTACCTTGAGTTACTCCCTCTACAGAATGAAGATGCCTACGACATATGAAATAGACTCCTGACTATCACCAGGTGTGTATCATTCAGGAGGCTAATTGTAGGGCGCTGTATATAGACTAATACAAAACAGCTTTTATCTCATCTTTTTGAAATGACTACTCAAAGCTCCAGGTGATACCAAGATTTCCGCATTATTCACTGAAGCTCTGAATGAGAGGCCATATAAAATAGACACCTGACTATTCCTGTTATGTAATTATTCATGACCAAGCATTCGCTGAATGGCTAAGCAATTCAAGAACTCATCACTTGACTATTCACTCAATAGGTCCTTGGTGTGATTCCTCAACCATTTTTCCACAGTGGGACATGTATCATTGGTCTGAGGCATTACTGAATGAGTCGCCGTCAAGGCATTCTTTAGGACGAAACGAAGCGTCTACAAGTTGCACGGTTGCCTATGGTGTCCGTGCAACCAACTATGGGTGCATTATTCACTGAGGCTCTGATGTGGCTATATATAGTACAATAGATAATGAAACCAGATAGCTATAAAGCTGACGTTAGACAGTGTTCCAGTCAACTATGCTGATGTGTATTCTGATACCAAAGCATGAGACTCTGAATAAGTGGCATAAAAAAGAGACTCCTATCAACAATAAAAATTTGGAATGGTTCAGCCAGGTGTGCATTATTTACAGACTTGTTGAATGTGTAGCTTCCATAATTGATTTAGTAAATGGGAGACTCTGAATTTTTTTTTTTATCTTTTTTTTTTCGAATCTTCTTTGATGAGTTGTATTATTGATCTGGTTTAGTACATACCTCAACTAGTATTATGAACAGAAATAAGTATCACTTGTAAACAAACATACGATGGGCCACATTAAGGAAAACTGTTTGCGTTAGGGAGCTGGACTTTACCATATCCTGAAATGTCGACTTTTACACTGAATGGTTACAATTCCCCTTATTCACTGAACGACGTACCTGCCCCACAGATCCATAAGTGATTGTGGAGCAGTTTTCTATCATATGCAACCAATACGACCGATTTGACTATCAGGGTAGTTGGGGCTTACTCTAGACCAATACAGGGAGATTTGTCCAGTGCTTGAGCTCTTACTCGCGCTATTCTGTGCCAACACTTAATGAATCAATACACATATAACGAGGGAATAGACTAGTAAGCCATCACCTATTCTAACCATCTTGTACTCCAAAAAAGTTGTATATTCAAAGTTCTTGTTAAGCGAGATTGATCATACACAGTTTGCCCGCTCTGGGGCACTGGCAGGGACCTGACCCCCAGGACCCAATAGTCGGTGACTGAGGAGTGGTCCACTCAACATATGTTCCTAATGTATTATTCAGGAGGTACAGCTACTGTGGTCGACACCATTGACAATACAGAGTCTCCTCAACTATCTTAGGTGTGATACATTATACCGCACAAGTAGTCCCTATCTGTATTCAAGTCCAAAACGGAGCTCTGACTCATGACTATTATGCCTTTGTTGAAGTACTCCTAGTTAAACAATGATTCAGGGGGATATTTCTTGCTCCCATATCGCAATTAGACTCTGACTATTCATTGTGCATTATTTGAATGGAGCCTGCACTGATGAAGGCACATGTCGCCTCTTGGGGGAGTTTTGGATCATACATATGTAGTTTCTCAATATAATCGGAAAAGATCGCTCTGACTATTACTGGGGCCATAACTTCGTGTGTGTATCATTCAGTGAGTTTCTGAATGAGCTCTGAGAATGATATAGGAATAGATCCCCTGTGACTATATGACAAACCCTGCCTGTGGGTGACACTATCAGAGATTTCTCATTTTGTATCTTGATGCTCACAGAATGCAGAATTAGCCCCAGCGACCTCCAGTAGAGTTTCAGTTCTACGCTGAGCCGGGGTAGTGCAAAACTGCGTTGAGGTGGTTCATTTCTTAATATCATATGAAATAGACTCAGACTATTCCCAGGTGTTCGGCGGGAGTGTTAGAACTTTGAGAGTAACCTGAAAACCAGTGGCAACTAGTTATGGTTTTCTAGCGATGAGCGAATAGAATCCTGAGTATTCCAGTAAACCAGGAGGTGCATCTCACATAGGACTTGGCGTTAATCACTGAGGTGCTGCACTGAATGGTGGCCTTATTGTAGGTAATAATACACAGTGATCCTGACTTTTCCATAGGTCACTCGGTATTATTCAGTGAGGCTCTGAATGAGTGGCCATAAAAGACTCTGAATACTCTGAAAAAAAAAAACAGGCTGTATGTGTACCATTTTAGGTTATTTCCCATTTGGCCTCTCGAAGTATCTAATGAGTGGCTTACTGTTTAGCTACCACGATAGAGATCAATCTGACATTTTGCTTCCCTGCATTGGTAATGAGTCCTATTCAGTGGAAAAAACTCTGAATATTAAAAACGGATCATATAAGGAATAGAATTCCTAAGTATGCTACGATGTCAACAATCTTCATCTTCGCACCTAATGGTCTGTGTTCTAAACTAAATAGTTAATGCGGCAGTTTGGGACATTTAAAGCTCAGTCTGAAGGAACTATAAGTGAAGCCTCAGCAAATTGCAATAGTCCCAACTAATCATTACTGCGGTTTTGGGGGGAGAGGCTTTGACTGAAAACCATCAGAAAGTTTATTTGCGACACATATTATTCACTGAGGCTCTGAAACATTGGCCATATGAAAAGACAGGTCGACCTGTCCAGGTATATTATTTAATGGTCTTTGTTTTGTAACTGATTTGGAAAGCAAATCCATACGGTGTTATTCAACTTTAAGATCGCTTCCCTTTACTTCAGAATTTGGGTCGAAACTGTGTGCAGGGCAAAAACATATAAAATAGACTCCTGACTATTCAAGTGTGCAAGTTTTTAGCCAATGCCATTATGGTCAAAGCGTGACGGCATGGTTGAGCTTACATTGGACTGGTCCCATCATAGCTCCTAAAGACAGACTAGCTGTTCTGCCTAGATACAGCTTTTCAGCATAACGTGAGTGCATTATTCACTGAGGCTGTAAATGAGTGTCATAAGTCAATGACCGACGTTCCAAATCGTACGGTCCCTAAAGACTCAAAAACTTTCCAGACATACGAATGGGGTACACATGTCCATTACTGACAGCGTTATAAAATCGAGGCTATTATCTCATGAAACAGGTTAAACAAGCTTTCAGGGGATGCCGCTTTGCCAACTTGAAACAGGGTAAAGATGGGCAGATGCGCTTTAACACTTCAAATAGACTGTCAAGCTAAATCCAAATGGTTTAACCAGGTGTAGCATTATTCAGTGAATCTCTGAATGAGTGGCTCCAATGATTCAATAGACTATTGATGGCATTTAGACTCCAGTACTCATTTTTGAGGTGTGCATTATTCACCAGGCTATGAGTCCACGATTGGTATTGGCAAACCATATGTCACAATAGGGTACAAATCGCGCTTATGACTATTCCACAGGTGTGTATTATTCACTGAGGCAGTGCGTGAATGAGTGGCAACGATAAAGTCAAAATGGTCACGGACTCCCTGATTGCAAGACCGAATGGCCAGCGCAAAGAGTAGAAGTGCATTATTCACTGAGGCTCTGAATGAATGGCCATATGAAAGGGACTCAGCCTAATCGCATGATTACATCCTCTAAACGACCCCGAAAAACTACCCCTGTGTGCATTGCCCTTCTATAGTCAGGGCGTAGTAGCAGTTCTCTGAGGATCAGGTGGGGTGCATTCCCCTATTCGCTCAACAATGGTGATACAAAACCGCTACAAACCTGGATTGTACTGCTGTTGAAAGACTGGAGAATCAATCGCTGAAACAGTAAGCGCTGTGTTACCCTGCCTCAGAGATAGGAGAAATTCAGTGATTTGTGGTCTATATGGATGTCTAGGATGGGGCGGGACCCTTGCTAGGGGACCGGCGCCTTCCATATGCCTGACAATTTTTGGCCTTAGTCACAAGTATTATTCAACCTACCGGTATTTAGCGCCTGATTTTTACCGTCCAATGTACCACGTTTATTCACTGAGGCTCGATTACCTTATCATGTAATACAGGTGGCCCATCACTAAAATGAAATAGACTCCTGACTATTCCGACGCAGGTGAGCTCCTAGATGTATTATTGTAATCCCCATGTAGAGGTATACTGATGCATTTAATCCAGACCGTGTTGTACAGTTTTCGAAAAATGTTAGAATTTTGGCCGACACCAGCAATAGATCATGAGACCCATTAGTACGGTAGACGGTTAATGCTGGCAAACCGAGGTGCTTGTACACATTACCCTAAAGCAGGGCCGACCTCCCCAGACTGTGTAAAACTTATCAGCGCTATTCCCCAGCCTCGATTCTAAACCGTTGGGTTAGCTCGGACTCTCATTGATTGTCTTAATATACATTTTCAGTTGACATGACTTGTTTATATCTTAATGTATAATATTGAACGTGCAATATTATGAAAGTCACAAAATAAACACGGGATTCTCATGCCTGAAAACTAAAGCTCGTGGTAGGTCATTCAATATACAGAAATAGACAGAATGCGTATATCTCAAAAGCCATTCAACCTAACAAGAGGACTTTGTGCATTATTCAAAACTGGATCTATGAATGGTTCATATGCGCGATATAAAAAAGCGCTATATGGGACTGGACAGAACTCTGTAGCTAAAATGACGGTTCTAAAACTTACTACAGTGCGTGTATATTTTTAAGGAATAAGATTGCTAATTCTCGTCGCTTTGCATCTAAAAGCGTGCGGCATTATATAGCCACCGTTCATTTTCACTAAGTTCTAATGGTGCCAATTGACACTCATAATACAGATATCACCTCAACTCACTGACGAACCAGTGGGTATGTGCATTATTCAGACCTTTGACAGTCTGAATGAGTTTGAGGCGCATATGCTAATCCCAATATCCCCAGATAGCTCTCGCCTGGGGACAGTAAGGACCGGGGTGTGGAATGCTCATTCAGTGCAGTATTCTATCCTGAGGTGTAGGGATCCCCATTCACTGAGGCCTGAATGAGTGGCATATGAAAGATCCTCAGCGGTGGTCCGTCCACCAGCCTTTCACCCGAAGGGGTCCATTCCAATAAAGGACGCTCTTATTCACTGAAACATTATTCCTGTGTGTCACTAATTGATATTGAAATACTGCATGCATTTTCGTGATATGCAATCACGACGTTGGATCGAATGTTCCCTAAGCGTATTTGCCCTTACCCTTGTGAGAAAACCTTGACAGATCTGCAATGGTGAATATGATATTCACTCTATGAGTTTTCGAGACTCTGGAGCCAGGCAGAAATACAATATCCCCCAAAAATATGTCCAAAGACAGTGGGCAGACTCTGAGGCAACTTGGAGAAATTCTGATCCCCATGCATGGTGTGAAGTGAGACAACATTATTCAAAGACTGTACTGAACTGTACTATGTCCAGTCTGCCACCTAATCGCATAATATCAAAAATAGACTCCTGTCACCCAGGGTCTGTGTGTGAATGAACATTCAGGAGTCTTGTCTATCACCAGATTGTACTATTACCAATTTGGTGGCTATCTTAAGCATATGTCCGATATAACTTGTAACCCCTCCGAACAGCGTACTTATCACGAAGGTGTTTATTATTCACTGAAACTCTGAATGAGTCCAATTTTATCCGATGCAAAATAGACTCCTGACTATTCCCATTGTGCATTATTCAGTAGGCTCTGAATGAGTGGCCTATGGAATAGAATCTGTATTCTAAATGTACAGTGTATCGCCATGCTTCATGGCGTGAGATAGGCTCTTTGAATCAGTGGTCATATGAAACAGACTGACTATTACCTAGAACAAAGGATGTGCATTATTCACTGAGGCTCTGTAAAGATATTGGCCATATGAAATAGACTCTAATATTCACTGAGTATTCTACCCCATCTGGAAAGTGCATTATTCACTGATTCTTGCAAACCAATCAGCATATGAAATAGACTCCTGACTATCAGTACCATTTGACCTGTATTATTTCTTGGGTTCAGATGTCGCGCCTGAAAAGACCCGCCAAAACATCACCATGACTGTCACCATAAATGTATCGATCAATAGAACGTGGTCGTCAGTGATAAATATTTTGGCACATGATGGGACCTGTATGGCGGTTTTATTCAGAATCTACTCTAATCTGGGTGGAAGACAAAGTGTCCATATCCACGAATCAAGCTTACACCTGGGTTGCCCCCATGAGTTTGGAGCTCCCCCGACAGAGCATCCTGGTAAACTGTGCTTCATAGGGAATTCACTGAGGCACCATTTGTTCATCTAGGATGAGTGTTGAAGATGGCCCATATTAAATAGAATCCAGGTCACTAATAGGATTTCGCAACGGTAAAGCGGCGTACTGTGTATTCAGTGAGGCTCTGAATGATCATATGAAAATCCTGTAGTCAATTCATGATCCACGCTGAATGTGATTATTCACTGAGCTCTGAATGAGTGGCCATGTGAAATACACCTGACTTTCAGGTGTATTCAGTGAGGCTCAAATGAGTGGCCATATAAACAGACCCTCAGTACTACAGTGTGCATTATTCACTGAGGGGCTGAATGAAGCATAAGCAGGGATGACATGATGGCGTACAAATTATTTCTGAAGTTTGTGCATATTCACTGAGGCTCTGAATGTGTGGCCATTTGAGCGCTAAAAGCCCGATAGTCAACAACTCTGAATTTTGCAGATTCTTCGGCAATGGAGCGCATCCTCCCAGCTGTGTTCTGATTCTGTAAAACCGAGTAATTTCTGAATGCATTGCCATTCAAATAGACTCTGAAATTCCCAGGTGTGCACTATTCTGAGGCTCTGAATGATGGCCACATGAATAGACTCTATGTTTTCTAGGTGTGTATTATTCACTGAGGCTCTGAAGAGTGACAAATGAAATAGATTCCTGACTATTCCACATTGTGCATTATTCAGTGAGGCACAATTTAGTGTCCATATAATGTCCTGACTATTCCCAGGTGTGTATTCAGTGACTGAGAGTGCCATATAAAAGACTGTTTATCGTGGAAACTATTCCCCAAGTATATGTGTATTATTCACTGAGGCTCTGAATGAGTGGCCATATGAAATAGACTCCTGACTATTCACAGTGCATATTATCACTGAGTTATGAGTGAAATGATCCTGGGGAAACTATCCCAGGTGTTCGCCATAGAACATACTATCAGACGACAGGGGTGCAAGGTGGATTATCCCCACCCATCCAGGGAGCCCGTTCTTGCTACATGGCTCTGAATCACAGTTTGATATCGCAAAACTTTATGTGAAATAGTCTCCCCCCAAATTGGGACTTTCATATTTTTCTATCCCACAGGTGTGCATTATTCAGAGGCTCTGAATGAATGTCCATAAAAGACTGAATATTCTCAGCAGTGTGTATTATTCAGTGACTCTGAATGACCATAATAGATTCCCGAAGCCCTTAACACTATCAACCGAAGGTGTGTATTATTCACTGAGGCTCTGAATATGTGTATGAAATAGACTCTGACTACTCCATATTCAGTGACACTGAATGAGGCCATAAAAAGACTGACTATTCCACAGGTGTGCATTATTCAGTGAGACTCTGAATGAGATAAAAACAGAATCCTGACTATTTCAGGTGTGTGTACATTCAGTGAGGCTCTCAATGTCATAAAAGAGACTCTGACTATTCACAGTGTGCATTATTCAGTGATTCTGAATGAGTGGCCATAAGAAATAGACTCCAGACTATATCAGTGTATAATATTCAGTGAGGCTGTGAAAGTGGCCATATGAACAGACTCTTATTACTCACATGTGTATTCACTGATTGTGAATGAGTAGCCATATGACATAGACTCCTAATTATTCTCCATGTTTGCATTATTTAAACAGGCTGTATGAGTGTCCATGAAATAGACTCTGACACTTTTCAGGTGTATATTATTCAGTTCCCAGAATGAGAGGTCATATGAAATAGACTCCTGACTATCACCCAGGTGTATTATTCAGAGGCTAATTTATGGCTATAAACAGTGTGACTACTCCATAGGTTTATTATTCACTGAAGCTCTGAATGAGAGGCCATATAAAATAGACACCTGACTATTCCCATGTGAATTATTCATGAGCTCTGAATGAGTGGTAGTATGGAATAGAATCTGATGATTCCCCAGGTGTGTATCATTTGAGGCACTGAATGAGTGGCCATATGAACTCAGACTATTCCTGTGTGCATTATTCACTGAGGCTCTAAATGAGTGGCTATATAGAATCTAACTCTTCCCAGGTGTATTATTGAATGAGACTCTGAATAAGTGGGCATAAGAGACTCCTGTCTATTGCCCAGGTGTGCATTTAGAGACTGAATAGCCATTTGAAGTAGACTCTTATTCAAGTGTATTATTCTGAGGCCCTGAGTGGCCATATGAAAGAGATTCTGACTATTCAGATATACAATTATTCACTGAAATCTGAAAGTGGCCATATGAAATAGACCATTTACTCCACAGGTGTGCATTATTCCTTGATTCTAATGATCACCATATGAAATAGACTAGTGATTATTCCCCATGTGCAGTTTGAAAATTCTGATGAGTGTCCATATCAAATAGCTCCTGATTACTCATGTGTATCATTCAGGAGGCTTAATTTGGGGCTATAAATATCCTGACTACTCCACAGCTGTTATTATGCACTGAGCTCTGAATGAGAGGCCATATAAAATAGACTCCTGACTATTGCCCCATTGTGCATTATTCATAATGCTGTGATTGAGTGATATGGCATATCTGACTATTCCCAGGTGTATTATTATTCAGTGAGTTTCTGAATGAGTGACCATATAAAATAGACTCCTGACTTCTGACTATTTCTCAGCTGTGCATTTTCACTGAGGCACTGGTGACATCATATCAAATAGACTCCAGACTATTCCCAGGTGTGCATTATTCAGTGAGTCTCTGAATAAGTGGCTATGAAATAGAATAGTATTCCCCAGGTATATATTCTTCACTGAGGTTCTGAATGAGTGGCCATGTGAAATACCTCCATTTCATAGGTCTGTATTATTCAGTGAGGCTCTGAATGAGTGCCATAAAAGAGACTCCTGAATACTCTCAGGCGTGCATTTTAGGTTGCTCTAAATGAGTGGCTATATGAAATAGAATCCTGACTTTCCCAGGTGTATGTTATTCAGTGAGGCTCTGAATATGTGGCTATATAAATAGAATTCTGACTACAATACAGGTGTTTTATTCAGTGAAGCTCTGAAGGAAGGCCATATGTAATAGTCCTGAGTATTTCAGGTATGCATTATTCACTGAGGCTCTGAAACTTTGGCCATATAAAAGAGTCTCCTGAGTCCACAGGTGTTATTAATGAGCTTTGAGTTAGTGACCATATGAAATAGACTCTGACTATTCCCAGTTGTGCATTACTCACTCAGGCTTTGATTTTGTGGCCATATAAAGACTAGTGTCTATTCCACAGTGTGCATTATTCACTGAGGCTGTAAATGAGTGGCATATAAAGTAGACTCTAACTCTTCCCAGTGTGTATTACTCAGTGAGGCTCTCCTTGTGTGATCATATGAAACAGATGCTGTCTATCAAATATTTTTATTATCAGTGAATCTCTGAATGAGTATATAAAATGACTGCTGAGTACTGTACATTTGTGCATTATTCACTGAGGCTATGGTGCCATATAAAATAATCTGACTATTCCACAGGTGTGTATTATTATTCACTGAGGCTCTGAATAGTGGCTGTGTGAAAAATACTCTGGCTACTCCACAGGTGTGCATTATTCACTGAGGCTGAATGAGTGTTCATGACATAGCCTCTGATTACTGACCAGATGTACTCAATGAGGCTCTAACAATGTCATATGAAATAGAATCTGACGGTGTGCATCATTTAGTAATGCTCTGATTGAGTGCCATATATAGACTCTAACTATCCTGTGTATCATTCACTGAGTTTCTGAATGAGTGGCCATATGAAATAGACTCTGACTATTCCCCAGGTGTGTATTACACTAATATGGATGAGTGGCTACAAAATAGCCTCTTATTCTTCTCATGTGCATTTTCACTGAGGCACTGCCATATCAAATAGACTCCAGACTATTTCAAGTGTGCATTATTCCATGAGTTCTGAATGAGTGGCCATGAAATAGACTCCTGAGTATTCCCAGGTATATAATTCAATGAGGCTCTGAATAGTGGCTTAATAGACTCCTGATACTTCAGAGTGCATTTTAGGTTGGCTCTGAAAAGTGTCTTTATAAAAATCCTGACTTTCCCCAGGTGTTCATTATTGTGAAGCTCTGAATGAGGGCCATATGTATAAATGTCCTGAGTCCTGGTATATTAGTCACTGAGGCTCTGAATGTTTGGCCATATGAAATAGCCTCCTGACTATTCCACATGTGTATTTAATGAGGCTTTGAGTGGATTAGATGAAATAGATCCTTACTATTTAAGGTGTGTATTATTGACTGAGACATTGATTAAGTGCATATGAATAGACTCCTCACTATTCCAAAGTTGTGCATTACTCACTCAGGCTTTGATTTTGTGGCCATATAAAATAGACCAGTGTCTGTTCACAGGTGTGCATTATTCTGAGGCTCTAAATGAGTGGCCATAAAGACTCTTAACTCTTCAGGTGTGTATTACTGAATGAGACTGAATAAGTGGGCATAAAAAAGAGACTCCTGACTATTCCCCAGGTGTGCATTATATACAGAGACTGAATGTGTGTGGCCATTTGAAGTAGACTGACTTTCAGGTGTATTATTCACTGAGGCCCTGAATGAGTGGCCATATGAAAGATTCCTGATTATTCCATATATATTATTCACTGAAACACTGAAAATGGTGGCCATATAAAATAGACTTGATTTTACTCACAGGTGTTATTGATTCTCTAAAGGAATCACCATATGAAAGAGACTAGTGATTATTCTTCACATGTGCATTATTCAAAGGTTCTGTATGAGTCCATCAAATAGACTCCTGACTGTCACAGGTGTGTATCATTCAGGGAGTGCTTTTTGTGGCTATCTTAAATAGTCCTGACTACTCAGGTGTTATTATTCACTGAAGCTCTGAATGAGAGGCCATATGAAATAGACTCCTGACTATTGCCCTTGTGCATTATTCAGTAAGGCTCTGAATGAGTCTATGGAATAGAATCCTGATTGGTGTGTATAATTCAGGAGATACTGAATCAGTGGTCATATGAAACATCTGACTATTACCAGGTATTATTATTCACTGAGGCTCTGATTGGCCATATAAAATAGACTCTAATATTCACTGAGTATTCTCATATGTGCATTATTCACTGATTCTCTGAGCCATAAATAGACTCTGACTATTCCCCAGTAATGTATTATTTCTGGGTCTAATGAGTCATATAAAATAGACTTCTGATTATTCACATTATTCAGAATCTGAATTGAGAGGGATATAAATTAGTATTCAGTATCACAGTGTGTTATTCACTGAGGCTCATAATGAGGGATATTAAAACAGAATTGACTATTTAAGCTGTGTACATTCAGTGAGGCTCTGAATGATTCCATATGAGAAACTCCTGAGTATTCACAGCAGTTTATTCACTGAGCCTCTGAATGAGTGGCCATGTGAAATACACTGACTTTTCTTGTGTAACTATTCAGTGAGGCTCTGAATGAGTGGCCATATGAAACAGACCCCTCAGTACTTGACAGACACATTATTCACTGAGGTGAATGAGACATAAGCAATAGACTCTGATTATTTCAGTGTGCATATTCACTGAGGCTCTGAATATGTGGCCATTTAAAGATTCCTCACAATTTATAGTGTGTTATTCACAGAATTCTGAATGCGCCATTCAAATAGACTCTTGAGAATTCTCAGGTGTGCACTATTCAGAGGCTCTGAATGAGTGGACATGAAATAGACTACTATTTTCTAGGTGTGTATCAGAGGCTCTGAAAGAGTGACCAATAAAATAGATTCTGACTATTCCACAGGTGTGCATTATTGAGGCACTCATTGAGTGTCCCATAAAACTGTCTGACTATTCCCCAGTGTGTATCAGTGAGGTACTGAGAGAGTGGCCATATAAAATAGATCTTGACTATTCCCCAGTGTGTATTATTCACTGAGGCTCTGAATGAGTGGCCATATGAAATAGACTCCTGACTATTCAGGGCATATTATCCACTGAGAGAATGGTGTCAAATGAAATAGACTCCTGATACTCCACAGGTGTGCATTATTCACTGAGAATGATGTATGAAATGACTCCAAATTATTCTCAGGTGTATTATTCAGTGAGCTCAGAAATGTAGCCATATTAAGAATTCTTACCATCTGTGTATTATTCACTGAGGCTCTGAATATGTCTACATGAATAGACTCCTGACTACTCCACATTATTCAGTGACACTCTGAATGAAAACATAAACTCATATTCCACAGGTGTGCATTATTCAGTGAGACTCTGAATGAGGAGATAAAAAGAATCCTATTTTCCAGGTTTGTACATTTAGTAGCTCTCAATATGGCCTAGGACTTCTGACTATTTACAAATGCTTCAGTGACTCTGAATGAGTGGCCATAAAGAGACTGACTATATCACAAATTTGTAATATTCAGTAAGGCTGTGAAAGTGTCCATACATAAGACTTCATTACTCCACATGTGTGTATTCTGATATTCAGAATAGACCATGAAATGAACTCCAAATTATTCTCCATGTGCATTATTTAACAAACTCTATGTGTGTCCATCCAAAAAACCTCCTGAGTGTATTATTCATTCAAAATGAGTGGTTGAGAAATAGGTTCTGCTGAGTTGAAATTCTCATCTCTGATAAAATAGACTTTAAAGCAACAAGATCAAAAGAAACAAAGAGGTCATTACATAATGGTAAAGGATCGATACAACAAGAGCTATGATTCTAAATATATGGAATTGCAGGAGCACCCAGATATATAAGGCAAGTTCTAACATACAAAAGACTTGAACTCCCACACAATAATAGTGGGACTTTAACCTCCACTGTCAATAGACAGATCAACCAGACAGAAAATTAACAAGAATATCCAGGACTTGAACTCAGACCTGGAACAAGCAAACCTGATAGACATTTCAGAACTCTCCATTCAAATCCAGAATATACATTCTTCTCAGCACCACATCACACCTACTCAAAATTGACATAATTGGAAGTAAGCACTCTGCAAATGCAAAACAACTGAAATTATAACAGTCTCTCAGACCATAGTGCAATCAAGTTGGAACTCAGATAAAATAACTCAGAAGACAGCTTCATGGAAACTGAACAACTGGCTCTTGAATGTTGATTGGATAAACAATGAAATAAAGGCAGAAATAAAGTTCTTTGAAACCAACGAGAATGAAGACACAACGTACCAGAATTTCTGGGACACATTTAAGCAGTCTGTAGAGAAAAATATGGCAATAAGTGCCCACATGAGAAGAATGGAGAGATCCAAAATTGACACCCTATCATCAAAATTGAAAAGCTGAGGAGCAAGATCAAAAACTCAAAACCTACTGAAGACAAGAAATAACTAAGATCAGAAGAACTGAAGAGATAGAGACAAGAAAAACCCTTTCAATAAATCAAGAGCTGTTTTTAAAAAGATCAACAAAAGACAGACCACTAGCCAGACTGATAAAAAGAAAAGAGAACAACCAAATAGATGCAATAAAAAGCATATGAAGAAATCCACAGATTCCACAGAAATTCAAACCATCATCAGAAATACTACAAACAACTCTATACATGAACTAGTAAACCAGGAAGAAATGGATAAATTCCTGGAGCCTGTGTCTCCCTAAACAGGAGGCCAAAACTAAATAGACCAATAACAAGGTCTGAGTTGAGGCAGAAATTAAACTACCACACAAAAAGCCCAGGTCCAGATGGGTTCACAGGAGAATTATCAGACACACAAGAGGATCTGTACCATTCCTTCAAA
The DNA here is from genome assembly GCA_021498475.1 of Saguinus midas. Classification (NCBI taxonomy): domain Eukaryota; kingdom Metazoa; phylum Chordata; class Mammalia; order Primates; family Cebidae; genus Saguinus; species Saguinus midas. The sequence goes on along the minus strand of JAKFGQ010000302.1, from coordinate 2,986 downwards.
CTATTCAAATAATTCAAAAGAACCCTTCCCAAATCATTTTATGAGACCAACATCATCCTGATAAAAAGGCAGAGACTCAACAAGAAAAACTTCAGGCCAATATCCATGATGAACATAGATGCAAAATCTTCAATAAAATACTGGAAGATTTGCAACAGCATTAAAAACTTATCCATCATGATCAGTGATTCATCCAGGGATGCAAGGCAGTTCAACATACACAAGTCTATTAATTCACCACATAAACAAGCAAAAAAAACCATGATTATCTCAATTAGGCAGAAGGCATTTGACAAATTCAACAGCCCTTATGCTAAAACCCTCAATAACTTGGTATTCATGGAACATATCTCAAAGTAATAAGCTATTTACGACAAACCAACAGCCAATATCATACTTAATGGGCACTGGGCATTCCCTGAAATCTGGCATAAACAGGATACTATCTCACCACTCCTATTCAACATAGTACTGAAGTTCTAGCCAGAGCAATCAGGCAAAAATAAAATAAAGACTTCAAATGAAAAGGTGATCAAATTGTCTCTATTTGCAGACGACATGATAGTATACCTAGAAGACCCCCATCACCTAGCCCAAAAACTCCTGAAACTGATAAGCAACTTCAGCAAAGTCTCAGGATATAAAATCAATGTGCAAAATCACAAGCATTCTATACACCAATAACAGACTTAAAGAGAACCAAATCAAGAACGAACTGCCATTCACAATTGCTACAAATAAAATAAAATACCTAGGAATACAACTCAAAAGAAACGAGGGACCTCTTAAGGAAAACTACAAACACTGCTCAACGAAATAAGAGGACAAACAGATGGAGAAACATTCCATTTTCTGGTTGAAAATCAATATTTTGAAATCTATATTGCCCAAAGTAATTTACACAATCAATACTATCATCAAACTACCATTGAATTTCTTCACAGAACTGGAAAAAAACACCATGAATTTCATATGGACAAAAGAGCCCATATCAAGTCAATTCTAAGCAAAGAACACAGGGAGGCATCACCTACAGACTTCAAACTATACTACAAGGCTACAGTAATCAAAACAGCATGCTACTAGTACCAAAACAGAGATATAGACCAATGGAACAGAACAGAAGCAACACAACATATCTACAACCATATTATCTTTGATAAACCAGACAAAAACAAGCAATGGGAAAGAATTTTCTGTTTAATAAATGGTGTTGGGAAAACTTATTAGCAATATGCAGAAAGCAGAAACTGGACCTTTCTGACACTCATATGAAAATTAACTCCAGATGGATTAAAGACTTAAGCAAGACCTGACACCAAAAACCCTAGAAGAAAATCGAAAACCATTCAGGACATAGGGGTAGGCAAGGACTATGGCAAAACACCAAAAGCATTGGCAACAAAACCAAATGAAACCTAATCAAACTCCACAGCTTCTACGGCATAGGAAACCGTCACTAGAGTGAATTGGCAACCATCAGAATGGGAAAATATCTTTGCAGTTTACCCATCTGACAAAGGGCTGATAACCAGAATTTACAAAGATCTCAAACAGATTTACAGAAAATAAACAAGCCCATTCAAAAAATATGAACAGACACTTTAAAAGAAGACACATGAGGCCAAAAACATACGAAGTGCTCATCATCATTGGTCATGAGAGATGCAAATCAAAACCACATTGAGATACCACGCCAGTTAGAATTATCAAAAAATCAGACAGCAGATGAGGATGTGGAGAAATAGAAACACTCTTACACTGTTTGTGGGAGTGTAAATTAGTTCAACCATTTTGGAAGACAGTGTGGCGATTCCTCAAGGACAGAAATAGAAATTCCATTTGATCCAGCAATCCCATTAATGGGTATATATCCAAGGACTATAAATCATTATACTATAAGGACACATGAATGTTCATTGCAGCACTGTTTACAATAGCAAAGAACTGGAACCAACCCAAATGCCCAACGATGATAGACTGGACTAAAATGTGGCACATATACACCATGGAATATTATGCAGCAATCAAAATGATGAGTTTGTGTCGTTTAAGGACATGGATGAATCTGGAGAACATCATTCTCAGCAAAAGAACAAAAAGAAATACATATCTCACTCATAGGTGGGTGAGAAAAATGAAAACACATACACAGAGTCTACTACACACTGGGGTCTATTGAATGGGGAGCATGCTGAATGGGGATGAATGCCAAGTGTGAAGGGAGGAATGCAGCAAAACACACTGCCATGTGTGTACCTATGCAAATATCTTGCACGTTCTGCACATGTACCCCAAAACCTATAATGCAATAAAAATTTTTTTTAAAAAAGTTGTTTATTACTCACTGAGGCTTTGATTTGGTGGCCATGCAAAATAGGCTAATGTCTATTCCACAGGTGTGAATTATTCACTGAGGATCTAAATGAGTAGCTACTAAACTAGACCCTTAACTCTTCCCCAGGTGTGTATTATGGAATGAGATTCTGAATAAGTGGGCATAAGAAAGAGACTCCTCACTATTCCCCAGGTGTGCATTATTTACAGAGACTCCAAACATGAAGCCTTTTGAAGTAGACACTTGACTATTTCCCGGGGGTGCGTTATTAACTGTGGCACTGAAGGAGTGGCTATATGAAAAAGATTTCTGACTATTCCAGATATATATATTATTCACTTAAACACTGAAAGTGTGGCTCTATGTAACAGAATCCATTTTACTTCACAGGTGTGTGTAATTCATCGATTCTCTAAAGAAATAACCGTATGAAATAGACTAGTGATTATTCTCCACATGTGCATTATTCAGAGTTTCTGTGTGAGTGTCCATTTCAAATAGACTCCTATCACCCAGGTGTGTATTTTTCGAGGAGGTGCTTAATTTGTGGCTATCTTAAATAGGGTCCTGACTACTCCACAGGAGTTTATTATTCACTGACGAATGAGAGGCCATGAAATAGACTCCTGACTATTGTCCCATTGTGCA
>JAKFGQ010000301.1:0-33091 GCA_021498475.1 Saguinus midas | reverse complement strand
CTGTAATGAACATTCGTGTGTGTGTTCATTGTACACGAATTTCTTTTAGAGTTGTGAATGGCAGTTTGTTCTTGATGTGGTTCTCTTTAAGTTTGTTATTGTTGTATAGGAATGCTTGTGATTTTTGCACATTGATTTTATATCCTGAAACTTTGCTGAAGTTGCTTATCAGTTGCAGGAGCTTTTGGGCTGAGGTGATGGGGTCTTCTAGGTATACTATCATGTCGTCTGCAAATAGAGACAATTTGGCTTCCACCTTTCCTATTTGAATACCCGTTATTTCTTTTTCTTGCCTGATTCCTCTGGCTAGAACTTCCAGTACTATGTTGAATAGGAGTGGTGAGAGAGGGCATCCTTGTCTAGTGCCAGATTTCAAAGGGAATGCTTCCAGTTTTTGCCCATTCAGTATGATATTGGCTGTTGGTTTGTCGTAAATAGCTTTTATTACTTTGAGGTATGTTCCATCAATACCAAGATTATTGAGGGTTTTTAGCATAAAGGGCTGTTGAATTTTGTCAAATGCCTTCTCTGCATCAATTGAGATAATCATGTGATTTTTGTTTTTGCTTCTGTTTATGTGGTGAATTACATTTATAGACTTGCATATGTTGAACCAGCCTTGCATCCCCGGGATGAATCCTACTTGATCATGATGGATAGGTTTTTTAATGTGCTGTTGCAATCGGTTTGCCAGTATTTTATTGAAGTTTTTTGCATCTATGTTCATCATGGATATTGGCCTGAAGTTATCTTTTCTTGTTGAGTCTCTGTCAGGTTTTGGTATCAGGATGATGTTGGTCTCATAAAATGAATTGGGAAGGGTTCCCTCTTTTTGGATTATTTGGAATAGTTTCAGAAGGCATGGTACCAGATCCTCTTTGTGTGTCTAATAGTATTCAGCTGTGAACACATCTGGTCCTGGGCTTTTTTTGGCTGAGGTGATGGGGTCTTCTAGGTATACTATCATGTCGTCTGCAAATAGAGACAATTTGGCTTCCACCTTTCCTATTTGAATACCCTTTATTTCTTTTTTTTGCCTGATTGCTCTGGCTAGAACTTCCAGTACTATGTTGAATAGGAGTGGTGAGAGAGGCATCCTTGTCTGGTTCCGATTTCAAAGAATGCTTCCAGTTTTGCCTATTCAGTATGATATTGGCTGTTGGTTTGTCATAAATAGCTTTTATTACTTTGAGATATGTTCCATCAATACCAAGTTTATTGAGGGTTTTAGCATAAAGGGCTGTTGAATTTTGTCAAATGCCTTCTCTGCATCAATTGAGATAATCATGTGGTTTTTGTTTTTGCTTCTGTTTATGTGGTGAATTACATTTATAGACTTGTATGTTGAACCAGCCTTGCATCCCGGATGAATCCTACTTGATCATGATGGATAAGTTTTTAATGTGCTGTTGCAATCGGTTTGCCAGTATTTTATTGAAGATTTTTGCATCTATGTTCATCATGGATATTGGCCTGAAGTTTTCTTTTCTTGTTGAGTCTCTGCGGTTTTGGTATCAGGATGATGTTGGTCTCATAAAATGATTTGGGAAGGGTTCCTTTTTTGGATTATTTGGAATAGTTTCAGAAGGAATGGTACCAGATCCTCTTTGTGTGTCTGGTAGAATTCAGCTGTGAACCCATCTGGACCTGGGCTTTTTTGTGTGGTAGGTTCTTAATTGCTGCCTCAACTCCAGACCTTGTTATTGGTCTATTCATAGTTTTGGCTTCCTCCTGGTTTAGGCTTGGGAGGACACAGGCGTCCAGGAATTTATCCATTTCTTCCTGGTTTACTAGTTTATGTGCATAGAGTTGTTTGTAGTATTCTCTGATGATGGTTTGAATTTCTGTGGAATCTGTGGTGATTTCCATTATCGTTTTATTGCATCTATTTGGTTGTTCTCTTTTCTTTTTATCAGTCTGGCTAGTGGTCTGTCTATTTTGTTGATCTTTTGAAAACCAGCTCTTAGATTTATTGATTTTTGAAGGGTTTTTCTTGTCTCTATCTCCTTCAGTTCTGCTCTGATCTTAGTTATTTCTTGTCTTCGGCTAGGTTTTGAGCTTTTTGATCTTGCTCCTCTAGCTCTTTCAATTTTGACGATAGGGTGTCAATTTTGGATCTCTCCACTCTTCTCATGTGGGCACTTATTGCTATATATTTTTCTCTACAGACTGCTTTAAATGTGTCCCAGAGATTCTGGTACGTTGTGTCTTCATTCTCATTGGTTTCAAAGAACTTCTTTATTTCTGCCTTCATTTCATTGTTTATCCAATCAACATTCAAGAGCCAGTTGTTCAGTTTCCATGAAGCTGTGCAGTTCTGAGTTATTTTCTGAATTCTGAGTTCCAACTTGATTGCACTATGGTCTGAGAGACTGTTTGTTATGATTTCAGTTGTTTTGCATTTGCTGAGGAGTGCTTTACTTCCAATTATGTGGTCAATTTTGGAGTAGGTGTGATGTGGTGCTGAGAAGAATGTATATTCTGTGGATTTGGGGTGGAGAGTTCTGTAAATGTCTATCAGGTTTGCTTGTTCCAGGTCTGAGTTCAAGTCCTGGATATCCTTGTTAATTTTCTGTCTGGTTGATCTGTCTGCTATTGACAGTGGAGTGTTAAAGTCTCCCACTATTATTGTGTGGGAGTCTAAGTCTCTTTGTAAGTCATTAAGAACTTGCCTTATATATCTGGGTGCTCCTACATTGGGTCCATATATATTTAGAATCGTTACCTCTTCTTGTTGTATCGATCCTTTTACCATTATGTAATGACCTTCTTTGTCCCTTTTGATCTTTGTTGCTTTAAAGTCTATTTTATCAGAGATTTGCAACTCCTGCTATTTTTTGCTCTCCATTTGCTTGGTAAATCTTCCTCCATCTTTTTATTTTGAGCCTTTGTGTATCTTTGCGTGTGAGGTGGGTTTCCTGGATACAGCACCTCGATGGGTTTTGGTTTTTTATCCAATTTGCCAGTCTGTGTCTTTTGATTGGTGCATTTAGCGCATTTACATTTAGGGTTAATATTGTTATGTGTGAATTTGATACTGCCATTTTTTAGCTGGCTGTTTTGCCCATTGGTTCATGTACATTCTTCATTTTGTTGATGGTCTTTAGCATTTGGTATGCTTTTAGGATGGCTGGTACTGGTTGTTTCTTTCTATGTGTAGTGCCTCTTTCAGGAGCTCTTGTAAAGCAGGCCTAGTGGTGACAAAATCTCTGAGTACTTGCTTGTTCATGAAGGATTTTATTTTTCCTTCACTTATGAATCTCAGTTTGGCTGGATATGAAATTCTGGGTTGAAAGTTCTTTCTTTAAGGATGTTGAATATTGGCACTCTCTTCTGGCTTGTAGAGTCTCTGAGAGATCTGCTGTGAGTCTGATGGGCTTCCCTTTGTGGGTGACCAACCTTTCTCTCTGGCTGCCCTTATTTTCTCCTTCATTTCAACCCTGGTGAATCTGACGATTATGTGCCTTGGGGTTGCTCTTCTTGCGAGTATCTTTGTGGTGTTCTCTGTATTTCCTGGAGTTGAGTATTGACCTGTCTTGCTAGGTTGGGGAAATTTTCCTGGATAATATCCTGAGAGTTTTCCAGCTTGGATTCATTCTCTTCATCATTCTGGTACACCTATCAAATGGGTTCTCTTCACATAGTCCCACATTTCTTGGAGATTTTGTTCATTCCTTTTGTGCTTTTTCTTTAATCTTGGTTTCGTTTTATTTCATTGAGTTGATCTTCAACTTCTGATATTCTTTCTTCTGCTTGGTCAATTCGGCTGTTGAAACTTGTGCATGCTTCTGTTCTCGTGTTGTGTTTTTCAGCTCCTTCAATTCATTCATATTCCTCTCTAAGTTGTCCATTCTTGTTATCAATTCCTCGAATTTTTCAAATCTTTTTCAAGGTTCTTAGTTTCTTTGCACTGGTTTAGAACATGTTCTTTAGCTGAAATTTCTCTCATTATCCACTTTCTGAAGTCTGATTCTGTCATTTTGTCACACTCATTCTCTGTCCAGCTTTGTTCCCTTGCTGGTGAGGAGTTTTGGTCCTTTGTGGAGGTGAGGTGTTTTGGTTTCGGTGTTTTCCTCCTTTTTGCGCTGGTTTCTTCCCATCTTTATGGATTTATCCACCTGTCGTCTTAGTAGTTGCTGATTTTTCAATTGGGTCTCTGTGGACTGAGATTGTTGATGATGAAGTATTTCTGTTACTTAGTTTTCCTCTAATGGTCTAGCCCCTCTGCTGTATGAGTGCTGAGGTCCACTCCAGGCCCTGCTTGTCTGGGGTATACCTGTAGCAGCTGGAACAGTGAGATGATATACCAGTTTCTTCTGCTGTCTTTGTTCCAGAATGATGCCAGTCAGTGATTAGTCCTTTTTGGGGTGACTCTTTGGATATACAGGGGTCAGGAGCTGCTTGAGGAGACAGTCTGTGCTTTATAGGAGCTCCAGTGCTGAGCTGTGAGCTCCGTTGTTCATTCAGGGTTGTTGGGAGGTTGTTTATGTCTGCTGCAATAGAACTCATAAAACACCCCTTTTTTTTCCCCTTAGATGCTCTGTCTCAGGGAGTTGGGGCTTTCTTTATGAGTATCTGTTGCACTGTCCTGCCCCACTAGGGCAGTCTATTCACTATTTGCCTGCTGGGGCTCTGACTGCTAGCGTGGGTCCACCCTGTTGCTGCTGGGCTCCTTCTGCTGTGGGCTCCCCTGGTGGAGTCTCTCTGTTATGGCAGGTTGCCTCGGCAGCAGGCTGCATCAGCCCTGGGCGGTACTTCAGTAGGGGAGGATTGTGTCAGTAATGGTGGACGCCCCTCCCACTGGGCTGCACCGTCCTAGATGCCAGCAGCAAAACTCTCAGCCCCAACCTCCAATCGCCACTGCTTGTCCCTCTGAGGTGGGACCCACAGCCTGATCACCTCCCTGCCTCAGGTCCATCTCTCTCTCTCTCTCTCCCAAGCTGAAAGGTCGACTCTCACTGGCGCCCCAGTAGCCTGCCGATGGGCACTGGGATCCGTGATCTCCCATGCCACTGCCCACTGCAGGCTCAGATCACGCTTCCAGGAAACTCCTGGTCTGGCTCATTGTCCAAGTCCCGTTCAATCAGATGGACATGCCAATCTGCCCTTCAAATCTCAGATTGCCGGTTTAACAGGGCACCCAGACCAGTGAGTTCCGTCCACTGTGGCCGGCCGAAGCAGCAGCCTGCTGCGTTGCTACTAGCGTCCTGTCTCTCCCACACCTGGGACTTTCAATGCTCTGTGGGCAAAAAGGTCCATCCGAGAATGCGGCTAGGACTCACCCTCTGTGCCTTCACTGAGAGCTGCAATCCTGAGTCACTTCTGAAGCCATCTTGTGAGTCCTGATATTTAACATCCATGTTCATCTACTATTTTGAACAAAGCCTCTCTTCTCCTTCAATTATCACTTGATTACTTTCTGTATTTTGTTTGGAATTACTGTTGCTCATTACACCTAAAAAAATTCAGCTGTGATAAAGTATGTCATGTTTATTACACCATAAAAATGGTCTTTTTAAATTACAAGGCTTTGAATAGAGTTGATGACTTCTCATATTAGACAGTGCTTTATTTTTGATAAATCATTAAAGCTGGGAAGAGGATAACTATAGAGCTCAAAGGAACTACCAATCATGTTCAAAAAGGACTTGAGAGCAGTTCTATTGTAATCTAAACAAAGTTGTAGAATTTTAATTTAAAATACAATTTGCCTAATCTATTTTGGTTTCAAGTTGTATAATTTATTTTAGCCACAAAGTCTTGAGAATTTAGTGAAAGTGCTGATTCCGTCAATACAGCTAAAAAAAGTCCACTTCATGTAGCCACTCATTTAGAGCCTCAGTGAATAATCCACACCAGGGTAATAGTCGAGCATTTTTATATGGCCACTCATTCTGCCTACTTGAATGATACACCTGAAGAATCCTCAATTCTATTTCACTACCACTCATTTAGAACTTAGAATGACAAAAAATGGATAGTCAGGTGTCTATTTTATATGGCCTCTCATTCAAGTTTCAGTGAATAATGAACCTCTGTGGAGTAATAGGATGCTGTTTAAGATACTGTGCCTTCCTGAATAATACACCTGTGTGATAATCAGGAGTCTATTTCATATGAACTCTAATTCTGTTTGCTGAGTAATACACACCTGGAAGTGTCAGGATTCTTGGTATGGACACTCATACAAAACCTGTTTGAATAATGCACATGGAGAATAATGAGGAGTCTATGTCATATGGCTACTCAGACAAACAGATAATGCACATGTGGAGTAATTAGAAGTCTATTTTATATGGCCCTTTCACAGCCTCAGAGAATATTACACTTGTGATATAGTCTGGAGTCTATTTTTCTCCATCATTCAGAGAATCACTGAATAATGCACCTGTGGAATAGTCAGAAATATTTTCCTATGCCACTCATTGAGGCACTAAATGTACACCTGGGAAATAGTCAGGATTTTTTTGTCCTCATTCAGAGTCTCACTAAATATGCACACCTGTGGAATAGTCAGGAGAATTTTTATATGGCCTCTTTTGGAGTGTCACTGAATAATGTTGTAGTCAGAGTCTATTTCATGTACACACATATTCAGAGCCTCAGTGAATAGACAGACTCTTGGTATAGTAAGGAATCTAATTAATCTGGCCACATCTTCTGAGCCTCACTGAATAATACACACCTGGAGAATAATTTGGAGTCTATTTTCGATGGACATGCATTCAGAGCCTCGGTAAATAAGGCACAATAGGAAGTCTATTTATTAAGACACTCATTCAGCCTCAGTGGATAATATGCATGTGTGGATTAGTCAGGATTCCATTTATATAGCCACTGACTCCTAACCTCAGTGAATAATGCACAAATGTAAAGTACTCAGCAGTCTATTTCATATGGCCACTCATTCAGATATTCACTGAATAATAATATTTAAGATAGACAGAATCCTGTTTCATGGTCACACAAGAAGAGCCTAACTGAGTAACACCTGGGGAAGTTTAGAGTCTATTTATAGCCTCTCATTTACAGCCTCAACAAATAATGCACGTGTGGAATAGACACTAGTCTATTTTATATACAAAATCAAAGCCTGACTTAGTAATACACAACTTTGAAATAGTCACTAGTCTATTATATGCCCAAATATTTAGAGTCAGAGTCAATAATACACGCCTGTGGACTAGTCAGGAAACAATTTCATATGGCCAAGTTTCAGAGCCTCAGTGAATAACATACCTGGGGAATACTCAGGACGCTATTACATGTGGCATCTATTTCAGAGTTTCATTGAATAAGAACACCTGTATTGTAGTCAGAATTCTATTTTGTATAGCCACATATTCACTACCTAACTGAAAAACATACACCTTGGAAAGTCAGGATTCTATTTTCTTAGCCACTCATTTAGCCGAATGTAACCGCCTGAGGAGTATTCAGGAGTCTCTATTTATGGCCACTCATTCAGAGCCTCACAGAATAATACAGACCTATGGAAACTTCAGGTGTATTTCATGGCACTTATTCAGACCTCAGTGAAGAATTATATATATGTGGAAATACTCAATTCTATTATACATAGCACATTTTGAGACTGACTTAATAATGCACACTGATAGTCTGAGATTTTTGATATGACCCGTTCACCCAGTGACTCAGTGGAAAGGCATGAGAAATAGTCAAGAGGATAGTCAGTCTATATGTGGTCACTTCAAACTCACTGAAGAATACACATTGGAATAGTCAGTTCAAGTCATATGGCACTCAATCACAGCATTACAATAATAAATAATGAGACATTGAGATTCTATTTCATATGGCCTCTCAGAGCATCAGTGTGAAATAAACAGCTGTGGAGTAGTCAGGACCCTATTTAGTTGCAGCTCCGTGAATGATACACAAATGTGAGTCAGACTTTTCATAGAACCCTGAATACTGCACATTTGGAATAATCACTAGTCTATTTCAAATATGAAGTTTGGAGTCAATAACACACACCTGTGGAGTAAATGGTCTATTTCATAAGGCCATCTTTCAGTGTTTTGTGAATAATGTATATCTGATAAGTCAGGAATCTCTTTCACATGGACACTCATTCAGGCCTCTGTGAATAATCCTCAGAAATAGTCAAGGGTCTACTCAGTATTACACATTTGAGTCTCTGTAAGTACAACACCTGGGCAATACAGAGTCTCTTTTGCCCAAGTCAGTCTCATAATATTACACACAAAGAGAGTCTACTATAGCCACTCATTTAGAGCCTCAGTGAATAATACACCAGGTATATTGATTTTATGGCCTCACCTGAATGATACACTTAGAATCCTGATTCTATTTCATACCACTCATTTAGAACTTTAGAATAACAATGGAGCAATAGTCAGTCTATATAGTCATTCAAGTTTCAGTGAATAATGAACTTCTATAATCAGACACTGTTTAAGATAGCCAATGTGCCTTCCTGAATGATACACACCTGTGTGATAGTCAAGTTTATTTCATATGAACTCTAATTCTGGGTATCGCTGTAATACACACCTGGGTGTCAGTCTGTTATGGACACTCATACAGAACCTGTTTGAATAATGCACACATGGAAATAGGAGTCTATGTCATATGGCTCATTCAAACAGTGAATAATGCACATGTGGAGAATTAGAAGTCTTTCTGGCCCCACTTTACAGCCTCACTGAATATTACACTGATATAGTCTGGAGTCTATTTTTATGGCCTCATTCAGAGAATCACTGAATAATGCACACCTGTGAATAGTCAGTCTCTTTCTATGGCCACTTGAAAACCTCACAAAATACTCACCTGAAATAGTTGGATACCCTCATTCAGAGTCTCACTAAATAATGCACGGAATAGTCAGGAGACTTTCATGTGGCCTCTGATTCGGGTCACTGAATAATTGTAGTCAGGAGTCTATTTCATGTAGACACATTCAGAGCCTCAGTGAATAAGAGACTCTTGATATAGTAAGAATCTAATTTTGGCCACATCTTCTGAGCCTCACTGAATACACACCTGGAATAATTTGAGTCTATTCGATGGACATCATTCAGAGCTGAATAATGCACACCTGTGGGGTAGCCAGGAGTCTATTTTATAACACTCATTCACAGCCTCAGTGAATAATATGCAGTGTGGATTTCAGGTTCATTATATGACCACTGACTCATAACCTCAGTGAATAATGCACAAATGTAAAAAATACTTGCAGTCTATTTCATATAGCACTCATTCAGATTCACTGAATAATACAATATTTAAGATAGAGGATCTATTTCTAGTGATAAAAACTGAGAATACATTTTAGAGAAATTTTCTTTTACAGACAGAAGATTCAGTACATAGAATATGTCATTTTTATATCACATCTTTTGCACAGTCTGGTTTATGACTATTTTATAACAGACTGTCACTAAAAGGAAGCCATTAATTCAGGCAGAAGAGCACCATCAGTCTTACTGTTTTTTTCCTTTCTGAATTCAGCACTTCAATTACATCCTCTCAGGAATAATCAGACTATGTAAAGACATCATGGAAAATTCACAATAAAGGAAAAAACTTTGTAAGAAATATATACCAAAGTCAGAATCTCTTTCAATAGTAATTCTCATCAATAAACAACCTGTGGAAGAGGACTGTGTTCATATCTAAGGACTTTAAATGGATGGTAAAACACCTCTGTAAACAATTTTTTCAATGTCTAAGAACTTTGAAAAGATTGGGAAACTTAAAAGAATCAATCAGAGAGGAATATGAACTAGTTGAAAAATACACACAGAACTTAGTGAAATATGCATTTGAATAGCCAATTGATCAAGCAGAAGAAAAGGATTCAGAGGTCAGACACTTAATGAAATACAGAAGACATGAAAAAAGGATATATGAGCAAAGTCTCAGAATTTATGTGACTATGTGAAACCTAATCTATTTGATATGTACCTGAATGATAAATATCAGCAGGAAAATACTCTTCAGGATTATCAGGAGAATTTTCAATTTGCAAAGCAGGATACCATCCTCAGGACAGAGAACACCACAAAGATATTTCTTAAAGAGCAATAAGACACATATTAGATTCACCATTGAACAGGAAGAAAATACTAACACCAGAGAGAATTATTTCACAGGAAGTCTATGACTTCAGCTGATCTCAATGAAATACAAGCCAGAAGATCATTTTACATCCTTAGAACAGAATTTTCAGCCCAGAATTTCATTCTAAACTAGCACATGGAAAAATAAAATCTTTTTATGAACAGCAGTCTCAATTTATACACCAGGCCTGTGAAAAACTCTGAAGAAGCATTACATACAGAAAGGAACAACCAGTATTAGCCTTTCAAAATACCAAAATAAGAGCATCAACATAAAGAGAGTTTACTTCAACTGTAAAATAGTTAACATCAAATGGAGTAATCTTAAATTGACTATTCTAATTAAAAGATACAGAAAACCTTGTATAATAGTCAATTCATTTTTCATATCAAAGATACACAGACTATGTTAAAGATTTCTAACCAAATAGAGAATGAAAACAAATAAATAAACAGTTGAATTCATGCATTTGATATAACAGATTTCAAAACAAATGAGAGTGGTATAAGGATCAATACATTAATTCAGATACATAAGACCCATATTCAGTTCATGAAACAGAAAATTAATGGATATCAGAATCTGAACTCAGATCAGTAACAATGAATAAGCACTTGTAGTCTATTTGAATAAATAAAATATATATTCTCACTTTAAATACAAATATTTAAGATAGAGCATCCTGTTTCATATGGTCACAAGAGCCCTGAGTAATACACACCTGGGGAAATTAGGTCTATTTTTATATAGCCTCATTTACAGCCTCAGAATAATGCACGTGTGGAATAGAAACTAGATTATATTTTATATGGCCACAAAATCAAAGCCTGACTTAGTAATACACAACTTTGGAATAGTCAGAGTCTATTCCATATGCAAATATTTAGAGTCATAGTCAATAATACACACCTGTGGACTAGTCTGAAAACAATTTCATATGGCCAAAGTTTCAGAGCCTCAGTGAATAATACATACCTGGAAATACTCAGGAGCTATTTCATGTGGAATCTATTTCAGAGCTTCATTGAATAAACACCTGTATTGCAGTCAGAATTCTATTTTGTATAGCCACATATTCAGCCTGAAAAACATACACCTTGAAAGTCAGGATTCTATTTCTTAGAGCCACTCATTTAGAATGTAAAAAACTGAGTATTTAAGTCTCTATTTGTGGCCACATTCAGAGCCTCAGAAGAATACAGACTATAAGTGTATTCACATGGCCACATATTCACCTCAGTGAGAATTATATATCTGAAAAATACTGATTCTTATATATAGCCATATTGAGAACTGAATAATACACACTGGGAAGTCTGGAGACTATTTGATATGACTTCAGACAGTGGAAATGCAGAGCTGAAATAGTCAAGAGGATACAGTCAGAGTCTATTTTATGTGGTCACTCATTCAGAAACTCACTGAAGAATACACACCTTGGGAATAGTCAGAGTCAGTCATATGGCCACTCAATCAGCATTAGAATAATGAACAATGAGGCAATAGTAATTTCTTTCATATGGCTCTCATTCAGAGCTTCAGTGTAATAAACAGCTGTGGAGTAGTCAGGACCCTATTTAAGGTAGCCCAAATTAAGCAGCTCTGTGAAATACAAACATGTGTGAAGTCAGGAGACTCTATATGGACACTCATACAGAACCTCTTGAATACTGCACATGTGGGGAATAATCACTAGTCTATTTATGGTGATTCATTTGGAGTGAAAAATAACACACCTGTGGAGTAAAATGGTCTATTTCATAAGGACTCTTTCAGTTTTAGTGAATATGTATGTGATAAATCAGGAATCTCTTTCACATGGCCACTCGTTCAGGGCCTCTGTGAATAATACTCCCTCAAAAAGTCAAGGGTCTACTTCAAATGGCTACACATTCAGAGTCTCTGTAGTAATGACACCTGGGATACACAATTCTTTTTATGCCCACTTGGTCAGAGTCTCATTCAATAACACACCTGGGGAAGAGTTAGTCTACTTCATTATCGATCATTTAACCAGTGCATAAAATGGTAAATGAATACACACTTTCAGAGGAATTTTCTTCATATCCAGAAGATCAAATTCATTTCTATTTTGTGTCATAGCTTTTTAAATTCAGAATTTCTGAACAATGTAGTAATATATGACTTGTTTAGTCTACAGACTCTTTTTCATTTAAGAACCAGACCAGAATTTTAATAACACCATCAATCTTGTGTCTGTTTTGGTCAGATTTGTTTATTCACATGGGAATAATAAATGGAGTCTAGGAACCTAATCACCTATTAAGACAACAGTGATAATCACAATGGAAAAAGAGCAGAATCATGTCTTTCTACAGCCTCATGAATAATGTGATAAAGTCTGTTTATTATATGGCTTCAGAAGTACTGAATATACAATTTTGAAGTTGAAAGTCTTTTTCCCATAAAGAAACTAAGAACTGAAAAATGTTTACAAAATGTGAATGGACAATATAGAGATATAAATGAACTAATGGAGTTGTCAGGAACTTTGAAATATGCCTCATTTGAATACAATTGTCACAGAAGAAAGGATATCAGTCAGACCACTTATGAAATACAGAATCAGAATAGAGAATGGATAATGACAGTCTCAAGAATTTATATGTGAAAGACAGAATCTATTTTGATAGACCTGATTGATGGAAGAATAATCACTGGAAATATCTTGAGATATTATCAGGAGAATTTTCATGCAGGACCTATTCAACCTCAGGTAATAAGAACACCACAGTTGTTCCTTGAAGAGCAATTCAAAGGACATATTTAGATTCACCTTGAAACAGGAGAAAACACCAAGGGAGCCAAGAATCAGGTTCACAGGAAGCCTATGGACTTCATGATTTCAGAAGAAATACAGCCAGAATAGAGTCTGTTATGAAAGAACAGAACTTAGAGAATTTCATATCCTGTGAATAATTCACAATTGAAGGAAAAATAATTTTTTATTAACAAGCAAGTCTATTTTATTACACAGGCCTGTTTACAACTGAAATTCACAGAAAGGAACAACCAGTATTAGCCTTTCATATACCAAAAGTCATCAACATGAAGAATTTACATCAGTGGATAAAATAGTTAACATGTCAGTAATCAGAATTCAAATTACAAATCAATGAAAATGATACACACCTGGATACATCTAGCCATTTTATATCAAAGATACACAAAGACTAAAACAAATTTTGGAGAAAGATCTACCAACCAAACGGAAAACATAAATATTCAGGAGTTCAATTCATGCATTTGATAAAACATTTTAAAGCAACAAATATGAGTGGTATAAGGATCAATGCATCTATTTATAAGATGATTTAGACTCAACGGACAGAAAATTAATGGATATCCATTTGAACTCAGATGGAACAGTAAACTTAATAGTCTTATATGTCTCATTTAGATACATAAATATACATTCTATGAAAAATATTGAGGATTATTAATACCCATTCATAGAATAAAGCAATATTCTGTTCTCTCTTTTTTTTTCTCTTTTCCTCTCCAAAAAAAGAAAGAAAAAGAGTATATTCAAATGTTCCATCTCATTTTGAACAAAATCTCTTCTAATATCACTTGATTCAGTTTCTGTAGTGGAATTACTGCTCATTCAACTAGAATATATATACAGCTTTGATAAAGTAGTCATATTTATTATATATGGTCTTTTAAATCAAATGCTGAATAGAGTTGATCATATCCTTATTAGACAGTGCTTTGTGATAAAATGTTAAATAACTATCAGAGTGACACTCAATCATGTTCAAGAAAACACTCAGTGTGGGTGAAAAAGCAGAAAACACACTGCCATGTGTGTATATGAACTATTTTGTTCTGAATGTCAAACCTATAATGCAATAAAAATTACTGTATATAAAATATTTGATGTTTTTGGACAAAATAGACACTTGAGGAATCTATTATATCTAAACATTGTAGAAAGTAAAATACAATGCCTAATCATTTTGGTTTTGAGTTGTATAATTTATGAACAAAGTCTTGGAGAATCATCATTTGTCTCAACATACATCTAGTCCCTTCATGTAGCCACTCATTTAGAGCCTCAGTGAATAATCCACACCAGGGTAATAGTCGAGCATTTTTATATGGCCACTCATTCTGTGCCTCTGAATGATATACCTGAAGAATCCTCAGGATTCTATTTTATACTACCACTCATTTAGAACCTTATGAATAATTCAAAATGGAGCAATAGTCAGGTGTCTATTTATATGGTCTCATTCAAAGTTTCAGTGAATAATGAACTTCTATGGAGTAATCAGGATGCTGTTTAAGATAGCCACGAATTAAGTGCCTTCCTGAATGATACACACCTGTGTGATAGTCAGGAGTCTATTTCATATGAACTCTAATTCTGTGTATCGCTGAGTAATACACACCTGGGGAAGTCAGAATTTTTTCATACAAAACCTGTTTGAATAATGCACATGGAGAATAATGAGGAGTCTATGTCATATGGCTACTCATTCAGACAAACAGTGAATAATACATGTGGAGTAATTAGAAGTCTGTTTTATATGGCCCACTTTCACAGCCTCACTGAATATTACACTTGATATAGTCTGGAGTCTATTTTTTATGGCCACTCATTCAGAGAATCACTGAATAATGCACACCTGTGGAATAGTCAGAAGTCTCTTTCCTATGGCCACTCATTGAGAGCCTCACTAAATGTACACACCTGGAAAATAGTCAGGATTTACTTTTTCCTCATTCAGAGTCTCACTAAATAATGCACACCTGTGGAATAGTCAGGAGACTTTTCATGGCCTCATTCAGAGTGTCACTGAATAATGTGGTGTAGTCAGGAGTCTATTTCATGTAGACACATATTCAGAGCCTCAGTGAATAAGACAGACCTTGATGTAGTAAGAATCTAATTAATATGGCCATCTTCTGAGCCTCACTGAATAATACACACCTGGAGAATAATTTGGAGTCTATTTTCGATGGACATTCATTCAGAGCCTCAATAAATAATGCACACCTGTGGAGTAGCCAGGAGTCTATTTTATTGGACACTCATTCACAGCCTCAGTGGATAATATGCACGTGTGGATTAGTCAGATTCCATTTATATGGCCACTGACTCGTAACCTCAGTGAATAATGCACAAATGTAAAGTACTCAGTCTATTTCATATGGCCACTCATTCAGAGATTCACTGAATAATACAAATATTTAAGATAGACACATCCTGTTTCATATGGTCACACAAGAAGAACTCACTGAGTAATACACACCTGGGGAAGTGTTAGGAGTCTACTTATATAGCCTCTCATTTACAGCCTCAGAATAATGCACACGTGTGGGACACTAGTCTATTTTATGGCCACAAAATCAAAGCCTGAGTAGTACACAACTTTGGAATAGTCACTAGTCTATTCCATATGCCCAAATATTTAGAGTCAGAGTCAATAATACACCTGTGGACTAGTCAGGAAAATATTTTTATGGCCAAAGTTTCAGAGCCTCAGTGAATAATAATACATACCTGGAAATACTCAGGACGCTATTACATGTGGCATCTATTTCAGAGTTCATTGAATAAGAACACCTGTATTGTAGTCAGAATTCTATTTGTATATATTCAGAGCACTGAATAACACACCTTGGGAAAGTCAGGATTCTATTTCTTAGCCACTCATTTAGAGCCGAATGTAAAAACGCATACTGAGTATTCAGGAGTCTCTATTTTATGGCCACTCATTCAGAGCCTCACAGAATAATACAGACCTATGGAAATTCAGGTGTATTTCACATGGCCACTTATTCAGAACCTCAGTGAAGAATTATATATCTGGAAAATACTCAGGATTCTATTATATAACACTTATTCAGAGACTCACTGAATAATGCACACTGGATAGTCTGGAGACTATTTGATTTGACCGCGTGACTCAGTGGAAAATGCAGAGCTGAGAATAGTCAAGGATAGAGTCAGTCTATTTTATGTGGTCACTCATTCAGAAACTCACTGAAGAATACACATTGGGAATAGTCAGAGTCCAAGTCATATGGCCACTCAATCACAGCATTACCGAATAATGCACAATGGGGCAATAGTAAGTCTATTTCATATGGCCTCTCATTCAGAGCTTCAGTGTAATAAACAGCTGTGGTAGTCAGGACCCTATTTAAGGTAGCCCAAATTAAGCAGCTCCGTGAATGATACACATGTGTGAGAGTCAGGAGACTATTTGATATGGACACTCATACAGAACCTCTTAATACTGCACATGTGGGAATAATCACTAGTCTATTTCATATGGTGATTCATTTGAGAGTCAAAAAATAACACACACCTGTGGAGTAAAATGGGTCTATTTCATAAGGCCATCTTTCAGTGTTTTTAGTGAAATATGTATATCTGATAAGTCAGGAATCTCTTTCACATGGCCACGTTCAGGGCCTCTGTGAATAATACTCCCCTCAGAAATAGTCAAGGTCTACTTCAAATGGCTACACATTCAGAGTCTCTGTAAGTAATGAACACCTGGGCAATACACCTGAGTCTCTTTTTATGCCCACTTAGTCAGAGTCTCATTCAATAATACACACCTGGGAAGAAGAGTCTACTTCATGTAGCCACTCATTTAGAGCCTCAGTGAATAATGCACACCAGGGTAATAGTCGAGCATTTTATCTATAGCCACTCATTCTTTGCCTTTCTGAATGATATACACCTGAAGAATTTTCAGAATTTTATTTCATATGACCACTGATTTAGAACCTTATTGCATAATTCACAATGGAGCAATAATCCGTTGTCTATTTTATATGGCCTCTCATTCAAAGTTTCAGTGAATAAACTTCTATGGAGTAATCAGGACTGTTTAAGATAGCATGAATTAAGTGCCTTCCTGAATGATACACACCTAAGTGATAGTCAGGAGTATATTTCATATGAACTCTAATTCTCGGTATCGCTGAGTAATACACACCTGAAGGAGTGTCAGGAGTCTCTTTGGGTATGGACACTCATACAGAACCTGTTTGAATAATGCACACATGGAGAATAATGTGGAGTCTATGTCATACAGCTCCGCATTCAGACAAACAGTGAATAATGCACATGTGGAAATTAGAAGTCTGTTTCATATGGCTCACAGCCTCACTGAATATTACACACTTGTGATATAGTCTGGTCTATTTTTTCACTCATTCAGAGAATCACTGAATAATGCACACCTGTGGAATAGTCAGAAGTCTCTTTCCTATGGCCACTCATTGAGAGCCTCACTAAATGTACACACCTGGGAAATAGTCAGGATTTACTTTATCCTCATTCAGAGTCTCACTAAATAATGCACACCTGTGGAATAGTCAGGAGACTTTTTCATGTGGCCTCTCATTCGGGTGTCACTGAATAATGTGTGTCAGGAGTCTATTTCATAGACACATATTCAGAGCCTCAGTGAATGAACAGACCCTTGATATAGTAAGAATCTAATTAATATGGCCATCTTCTGAGCCTCACTGAATAATACACACCTGAGAATAATTTGGAGTCTATTTTTTGATGGACATTCATTCAGAGCCTCGGTAAATAATGCACACCTGTGGAGTAGCCAATTCTTACTCATTCAGCCTCAGTGGATAATATGCACGTGTGGATTAGTCAGGATTCCATTTATATGGCCACTGACTCGTAACCTCAGTGAATAATGCAAATGTAAAGTACTCAGCAGTCTATTTCATATGCACTCATTCAGAGATTCACTGAATAATAAAATATTTAAGATAGACAGCATCCTGTTTCATATGGTCACACAAGAAGAGCCTCTGAGTAATACACACCTGGGGAAGTGTTAGAGTCTACTTATATAGCCTCTCATTTACAGCCTCAGAATAATGCACACGTGTGGAATAGACACTAGTCTATTTTATATGGCACAAAATCAAAGCCTGACTTTGTAATACACTTTGGAATAGTCACTAGTCTATTCCATATGCCCAAATATTAGTCAGAGTCAATAACATAGCTAGTCAGAAACAATTTCATATGGCCAAGTTTCAGAGCCTCAGTAATACATACCTGGAATACTCAGGACGCTATTACATGGCATCTAAGAGTTCATTGAATAAGAACACCTGTATTGTAGTCAGAATTCTATTTCATATGACATATTCAGAGCCTAACTGAATAACATACACCTTGGGAAAGTCAGGATTCTATTTTGTATAGCCACTCATTTAGAGCCGAATGTAAAACACACCTAAGTATTCAGGAGTCTCTATTTTATGGCCACTCATTCAGAGCCTCACAGAAGAATACAGACCTATGGAAACTTCAGGTGTATTTCACACTTATTCAGAACCTCAGTGAAGAATCATATATATATCTGGAAAATACTCAGGATTCTATTATATATAGCCACTTTTAGAGACTTAATGCACACCTGGAAGAAGACTGGAGACTATTTGATATGACATTCAGCGACTCAGTGGAAAATGCAGAGCTGAGAAATAGTCAAGAGGAGAGTCAGGAGTCTATTTATGGTCACGAAACTCACTGAAGAATACACCTTGGGAATAGTCAGAGTCCAGTCATATGGCAATCACAGCATTACCGAATAATGCACAATGGGGCAATAGTAAGTCTATTTCATATGGCCTCTCATTCAGAATTCAGTGCATAATAATAAACAGCTGTGGAGTAGTCAGGACCCTATTTTAGCCCAAATTAAGCAGCTCCATGAATGATACACACATGTGTGAGTCAGGAGACTATTTTATATGGACACTCATACAGAACCTCTTGAATACTGCACATGTGGGGAATAATCACTAGTCTATTTCATATGGTGATTTGTTTGGAGAGTCAAAAATAACACCTGTGGAGTAAAATGGGTCTATTTCATAATCTTTCAGTGTTTTAGTGAAATATGTATATCTGATAAGTCAGGAATCTCTTTCACATGGCCACTCGTTCAGGGCCTGTGAATAATACTCTCAGAAATAGTCAAGGGTCTACTTCAAATGGCTACATTCAGAGTCTCTGTAAGTAATGACCTGGGCAATACACAAGTCTCTTTTTATGCCCATAGTCAGAGTCTCATTCAATAATACACACCTGGGAAGTTAAGTCTACTTCATGTAGCCACTCATTTAGAGCCTCAGTGAATAATCACACCAGGGTAATAGTCGAGCATTTTTATATGGCCACTCATTCTGTGCCTCCTGAATGATATACCTGGAATCCTCAGGATTCTATTTCATACTACCACTCATTTAGAACCTTATTGAATAATTCACAATGGAGCAATAGTCAGGTGTCTATTTTATATGGCCTCTCATTCAAAGTTTCAGTGAATAATGAACTTCTATAGTAATCAGGATGCTGTTTAAGATAGCCATGAATTAAGTGCCTTCCTGAATGATACACCTGGGTGATAGTCAGGTCTATTTCATATGAACTCTAATTCTGTGTACTGAGTAATACACACCTGGGAGTGTCAGGAGTCTATTTGGTATGGACACTCATACAGAACCTGTTTGAATAATGCACACATGGAGAATAATGAGAGTCTATGTCATATGGCTACTCATTCAGACAAACAGTGAATAATGCACATGTGTAATTAGAAGTCTGTTTCATATGGCCCCACTTTCACAGCCTCACTGAATATTACACACTGTGATATAGTCTGAGTCTATTTTTATGGCCACTCATTCAGAGAATCACTGAATAATGCACACCTGTGAATAGTCAGAAGTCTCTTTCTATGGCCACTATTGAGAGCCTCACTAAATGTACACACCTGGAATAGTCAGGATTTACTTTATCCCTCTTGAGTCTCTAAATAATACACCTGTGGAATAGTCAGGAGACTTTTTATGTGGCCTCTCATTCGAGTGTCACTGAATAATGTGGTGTAGTCAGGAGTCTATTTCATGTAGACACATATTCAGAGCCTCAGTGAATAAGACAGACCTTGATATAGTAAGGAATCTAATTAATATGGCCTTGAGCCTCACTGAATAATACTGAGAATAATTTGGAGTCTATTTTCGATGGACATTCATTCAGAGCCTCGGTAAATGCACACCTGTGGAGTAGCCAGGAGTCTATTTTATTGACACACATTCATAGCCTCAGTGGATAATATGCGTGTGGATTAGTCAGGATTCCATTTTATATGGCCACTGACTCGTAACCTCAGTGAATAATGCACAAATGTAAAGTACTGCAGTCTATTTCATATGGCCACTCATTCAGAGATTCACTGAATAATACAATATTTAAGATAGACAGCATCCTGTTTCATATGGTCACAAGAAAAACCTCACTGAGTAATACACCTAAGTGTTTGAGTCTACTTTATATAGCCTCTCATTTACAGCCTCAGGAATAATGCACACGTGTGGAATAGACACTAGTCTATTTTATATGGCCACAAAATCAAAGCCTGAAGTAATACACAACTTTGATAGTCACTAATTGTCCAAATATTTAGAGTCAGAGTCAATAATACACGCCTGGACTAGTCAGAAAACAATTTCATATGGCCAAAGTTTCAGAGCCTCAGTGAATAATACCTGGGAACTCAGGACGCTATTTCATGTGGCATCTATTTCAGAGCTTCATTAAAGAACACCTGTAGTCAGAATTCTATTTTATAGCCACATATTCAGAGCCTAACTGAATAACATACACCTTGGGAAAATCAATTCTATTTTGTATAGCCACTCATTTAGAGCGAATGTAAAAAACATGCCTGAGGAGTATTCAGGAGTCTATTTTATGGACTCATTCAGAATCACAGAGAATAATGGACTCATATGTTCAATCACAGATTCAATAATCAGTGAATAATATATGGATCTATTTTATGCCCTCATTCAGAGCTCAGTGATAATAAACACCTGGAGTTGTCAGAGACTATTTAAGGACCATTCAGAGCTCAGTGAATGATACACACATGAATAGTCAGGAGATTTTGATATGGACACTCATCAGAACTCTGAATACTGCACATGAGAATAATCACTAGTCTATTTCATATGGTGTCATTTGGAGAGTCAAAATAACACATGTGAAGTAAATTGTCTATTTCATAAGCCACTCTTTCAGTGTCATTGAATAATATGTATATCTTCAAGTCAATCTCTTTCAAACCCTGTCAGGGCTCTGTGAATAACTCCATCAGAAATAATCAGGGTCTATTCAAATGGTCATTCAGTTCTGTAAAAATGCACATGGAATACATAGTCATTTCATATTGCATTTTAGGTTTTGGTGACATGTGCAGAATGTCAAGATAGTTATAAGTCACACACATGGAGTGTTTCTATTTCTTCTTCACTCATGTGCACTAATTATCCTTCAGTCTTTATGATAATTTTCCTCAGATTGTGTAGTACTCTCCTTCTTTATGTGCTCATTCTCTGCCTATATTGAATAATATTTCTTCTGTTCTTGTGTCAGTTTCAGATGATGTTCTAAGATTCATCATTCCTTCAAAGACAAAACTCACCTTTTGTTGCTGATAACTACCTGGGTGTATATTTGACATTTAGTCAGTCTATCATCCAGGGCATTTTTTGGTTCAGGTCTTTTGTATTGTAAATATGCTGATGAATTCTGTGCATGTGTTCTTATATAGAACATTTATACTCCTTTGATATACCCAGTAATGGGATTCTTCAAATGAATTTCTATTTCTGTCCTGAGGAATCTCACACTGAGTCACAATTGTTGAATAATTTACACTAAACAGAGTAAGAGTGTTTCTATTTCTACATCCTCTAGCATCTGTTTTGAATAATGATAACATTCTAATGAGAGTATCTCAATGGTTTGCACTCTCTGACCAGTGATATACACATGTGTTTGTTGGCCTCATGTGTCTTCTTTTTGTAAACTCTGAATATCCTTTGATGAATGGCTGTTTGACCTGTAAATCTGTTTGACTCTTTGTAAATTCTGGATATCAGCCCTTTGTCAGAGTAAACATGAAGATATCTGATTCTGATTCACTCAGTGACTTTTGCTGTACAAACTGGGTGATTAGTCTTTTCTATTTTCCTTTGTTGCCAATGTTTTGGTGTTTTTCAGGAAGTCCTCTCATGTTCAGATTTTCTTCTCAGGAATTTTTATTGTATCTGGTTTTCAGGGTACTAATGTGAATTTCAAGATAGTTCATAGGACACACATGGCATTGTTTAATGCCTTCCTGTTAACACATTTGGATTTCTTTCAGGCTTTTGTTCATGTCCCTTGAATAGTCAGTGTGATTATCATTCTGTGTCTATGTGTTCTCATTTTCTCTCAGCCTGGTGAGAATATGTGGTATTTTCTGTTCTTGTGTCATTGCTTAGAATGATATTCATTCAATTTCCTTACAAGACATAAACTCTATTTTGCTCATAATATTCCATGAATATGACATTTTAGCAGCTATCAGCATGGGCATTTTGGTTGGTTCAGTTCTTTTATATTGTAAACAGTGCTGAATGAACATTAGTGTCATGTGTCCTTATAGTAAACAATTTATATTCCTTTGGATATATACCAGTAATGGGATTCTGAATTAAATGGAATTTCTATTTATAGGTTCTTGGAATGACACTGTCTTCAAAGTTGAATAATGCACAAATAGTGTAACAGTGTTCCTGTTTTACATATGAAGAGATTTTAATGATCATTCTAACCACAGAGATGGTATCTCAATGTGTTTTATTTGCACTCTCAGTGACCTGATGATGAGCACTCATGGAATAGGATATGTCTTCTTTTGTAAAGTGTCTTTTCAGCCTTTTCATTTTGAATGGGCTGTTTACCTGTAAATCTTTTTGAGTTCTGTGTAAATTCTGGATATCAGCCCTTGTCAGTGTAAACTGCAAAGATTTTTTCAACTGATGCCATTCACTCTAGTGACTGTTTCTTTTGCCTGCAAAGAAACTGTGGAGTTGAGTCCATTTGTCTTTGGCTGTTGCCAATGCTTTTGGTATGGTCATGAAGTTCTTCACTCTGTTCTGAATGGTTTTGCCTAGATTTTCTTCATATGGTGTCAGGTCTTATGTTTAAGTCTTTAATCCATCTGGAGTTATTTTAGTGTAATGTCAGAATCAGTTTCTGCTTTCTGATAGCTAGCCAGTAACATTTATTAAACAGAGTCCTTTATTCTTGTTTTGTCAGGTTTATGAAAGATTATATTGTAGATATGTTGTGTTGCCTGATATCTGTTCTATTCATTGGTCTATATCTCTGAACAGTACCATGCTGTAGATTACTGTAGCCTTGTAGTATAGTGTGAATCTGATAGTGTGATGCCTCCCGCTTCTTTTTGCAGAATTGACTATAGGGCTCTCCTTTGGATGAAATTCATGGTCATTTTTCAGTTCTGTGAAGAATTCAATGGTTGTTTAATGGGGATACATTGATTGTGTAAATTACTTTCAGTATAGCCATTTTCATATTGGCACCAGACATGGAATGTTTCTCCTCTGTTGTGTCTCTCTTATTTGTGAGCAGTGGAGTGGTCAAATGGTCCTCATTCAGAGTTGTATTTCTAGGTATTTTATTTTCTTTGTAGCAATTGTGAATGGCAGTTCATTCTGATTTGGTTCTCTTTAAGTCTGTTATTATGATAGGAATGCTTGTGATCATGACAGACTTTCAGTTGATCAGTCAGGAGTTTTGGGCTGGTGATGCTTCTGATATACATCATGTCTGCAAATAGATAATTTGGCACATTTCATTTGAATACACTTTATTTCTCTTTCTTGCCTGATTCTCTGGCAGAATTCAGTAGCCTGTGAATAGGAATGGTGAGACATCCTTGTCTTGTGCCAGATTTTAAAGAATGCTTCCAGTTTTTGCCATTGTGTGATATTCTGTTGGTTTGTCATAAATAGCTTTATTTGAGATGTTCCATCAATCAAATTTATTGAGGTACATAAACTGTTGAATTTGTGAAATACCTTCTCTGCACAATTGAGATAATCATGGTTTCTGTGGTTCTGTTATGTGGATTCATTTATAGACTTGAGTATTGAACCAGCCTTCATAGGATGTCCATACTTGATCATGATGGATAAGTCTTTTAATGTCTGTTCAATCTTTTAGTATTTTATTGAAGATTTTGCACTGTGTTCACATGTATATTCTGAAGTTTGTTTTTATGAGTCTCTGCTTTTAGTATCAGGATAATGTTGGTCTCATAAAATGATTTGAACCTCTTTTGGATTATTTTAGTTTAAAACAACCATTCCTTTGTGTGTAGAATTTGAACATCTGGACCATTTCCTTTGTCTCAATTTTATTTTTTATTTTATTTTTTTATTTTTTAATTTTATTGCATTATAGGTTTTGACATGTGCAGAACAGATAGTTGCATAGGTACACACATGGCAGTGTGCTTTGCTGCTTTCCTCCCCTCACCCACACTTGGCATTCATCCCCAGGCTATCCCCCCAGCCCCCGCTGTCCCTCCCCATTCCCCCAACAGTCCCCAGTGTATAGTAGACCGCCTCTCTGTGTCCATGTGTTCTCATTTTCTCACCCACCTATGAGTGAGTATATGCGGTATTTCTTTTCTGTTCTTGTGTCAGTTTGCTGAGAATGATGTTCTCCAGATTCATCCATGTCCTACAAAGGACACAAACTCATCATTTTTGATTGCTGCATAATATTCCATGGTGTATATGTGCCACATTTTCCCAGTCCAGTCTATCATCTCGTTGGGCATTTGGGTTGGTTCCAGGTCTTTGCTATTGTAAACAGTGCTGCAATGAACATTCGTGTGCATGTGTCCTTATAGTAGAACGATTTATAGTCCTTTGGATAGATACCCAGTAATGGGATTGCTGGGTCAAATGGAATTTCTATTTCTAGGTCCCTGAGGAATCGCCACACTGTCTTCCACAATGGTTGAACTAATTTACACTCCCACCAACAGTGTAAGAGTGTTCCTATTTCTCCACATCCTCTCCAGCATCTGCTGTCTCCAGATTTTTAATGATCGCCATTCTAACTGGCGTGAGATGGTATCTCAATGTGGTTTTGATTTGCATCTCTCTAATGACCAATGACGATGAGCACTTTTCATATGTTTGTTGGCCTCATGTATGTCTTCTTTTGTAAAGTTTCTGTTCATATCCTTTGCCCATTTTTGAATGGGCTTGTTTGTTTTTTTCCTGTAAATCTGTTTGAGTTCTTTGTAAATTCTGGATATCAACCCTTTGTCAGATGTGTAAACTGCAAAGATTTTTCCCATTCTGATGGTTGCCGATTCACTCTAGTGACTGTTTCTTTTGCCGTGCAGAAGCTGTGGAGTTTGATTAGGTCCCATTTGTCTATTTTGGCTTTTGTTGCCAATGCTTTTGGTGTTTTGTTCATGAAGTCCTTGCCTACTCCTATGTCCTGAATGGTTTTGCCTAGATTTTCTTCTAGGGTTTTTATGGTGTCAGGTCTTACGTTTAAGTCTTTAATCCATCTGGAGTTAATTTTAGTGTAAGGTGTCAGGAAGGGGTCCAGTTTCTGCTTTCTGCACATGGCTAGCCAGTTTTCCCAACACCATTTATTAAATAGAATCCTTTCCCCATTGCCTGTTTTGTCTGGTTTATCAAAGATAATATGGTTGTAGATGTGTTGTGTTGCCTCCGATGCCTCTGTTCTGTTCCATTGGTCTATATCTCTGTTTTGGTACCAGTACCATGCTGTTTTGATTACTGTAGCCTTGTAGTATAGTTTGAAGTCTGGTAGTGTGATGCCTCCCGCTGTGTTCTTTTGCTTAGAATTGACTTGGCTATGCGGGCTCTTTTTGGTTCCATATGAAATTCATGGTGGTTTTCCAGTTCTGTGAAGAAATTCAATGGTAGTTTGATGGGGATAGCATTGATTGTGTAAATTACTTTGGGCAGTATAGCCATTTTCACGATATTGATTCTTCCTAACCGAACATGGAATGTTTCTCCATCTGTTTGTGTCCTCTCTTATTTCGTTGAGCAGTTGTTTGTAGTTTTCCTTAAAGAGGTCCCTTACATTCCTAGTGAGTTGTATTCCTAGGTATTTTATTTTCTTTGTAGCAATTGTGAATGGCAGTTCGTTCTTGATTTGGTTCTCTTTAAGTCTGTTATTGGTGTATAGGAATGCTTGTGATTTTGAACATTGATTTTATATCCTGAGACTTTGCTGAAGTTGCTTATCAGTTGCAGGAGCTTTTGGGCTGAGGTGATGGGGTCTTCTAGGTATACTATCATGTCGTCTGCAAATAGAGACAATTTGGCTTCCACCTTTCCTATTTGAATACCCTTTATTTCTTTTTCTTGCCTGATTGCTCTGGCTAGAACTTCCAGTACTATGTTGAATAGAAGTGGTGAGAGCATCCTTGTCTAGTGCCGGATTTCAAAGGGAATGCTTCCAGTTTTGCCCATTAAGTATGATATTGGCTGTTGGTTTGTCATAAATAGCTTTTATTACTTTGAGATATGTTCCATCAATACCAAGTTTATTGAGGGTTTTAGCATAAAGGGCTGTTGAATTTTGTCAAATGCCTTCTCTGCATCAATTGAGATAATCATGTGATTTTGTTTTGCTTCTGTTTATGTGGTGAATTACATTTATAGACTTGCGTATGTTGAACCAGCCTTGCATCCCAGGATGAATCCTACTTGATCATGATGGATAAGTTTTTAATGTGCTGTTGCAATCGGTTTGCCAGTATTTTATTGAAGATTTTTGCATCTATGTTCATCATGGATATTGGCCTGAAGTTTTCTTTTCTTGTTGAGTCTCTGCCAGGTTTTGGTATCAGGATGATGTTGGTCTCATAAAATGATTTGGGAAGGGTTCCCTCTTTTGGATTATTTGGAATAGTTTCAGAAGGAATGGTACCAGATCCTCTTTGTGTCTGGTAGAATTCAGCTGTGAACCCATCTGACCTGGGCTTTTTTTGTGGTAGGCTCTTAATTGCTGCCTCAACTTCAGACCTTGTTATTGGTCTATTCATAGTTTCGGCTTCCTCCTGGTTTAGGCTTGGGAGGACACAGGCGTCCAGGAATTTATCCATTTCTTCCTGATTTACTAGTTTATGTGCATAGAGTTGTTTGTAGTATTCTCTGATGATGGTTTGAATTTCTGTGGAATCTGTGGTGATTTCCTTTATCGCTTTTTATTGCATCTATTTGGTTGTTCTCTCTCTTCTTTTTATCAGTCTGGCTAGTGGTCTGTCTATTTTGTTGATCTTTTCGAAAACCAGCTCTTAGATTTATTGATTTTTGAAGGGTTTTTCTTGTCTCTATCTCCTTCAGTTCTGCTCTGATCTTAGTTATTTCTTGTCTTCGGCTAGGTTTTGAGCTTTTTGATCTTGCTCCTCTAGCTCTTTCAATTTTGACGATAGGGTGTCAATTTTGGATCTCTCCACTCTTCTCATGTGGGCACTTATTGCTATATATTTTCCTCTACAGACTGCTTTAAATGTGTCCCAGAGATTCTGGTACGTTGTGTCTTCATTCTCGTTGGTTTCAAAGAACTTCTTTATTTCTGCCTTCATTTCATTGTTTATCCAATCAACATTCAAGAGCCAGTTGTTCAGTTTCCATGAAGCTGTGCGGTTCTGAGTTATTTTCTGAATTCTGAGTTCCAACTTGATTGCACTATGGTCTGAGAGACTGTTTGTTATGATTTCCGTTGTTTTGCATTTGCTGAGGAGTGCTTTACTTCCAATTATGTGGTCAATTTTGGAGTAGGTGTGATGTGGTGCTGAGAAGAATGTATATTCTGTGGATTTGGGGTGGAGAGTTCTGTAAATGTCTATCAGGTTTGCTTGTTCCAGGTCTGAGTTCAAGTCCTGATATCCTTGTTAATTTTCTGTCTGGTTGATCTGTCTGCTATTGACAGTGGAGTGTTAAAGTCTCCCACTATTATTGTGTGGGAGTCTAAGTCCCTTTGTAAGTCATTAAGAACTTGCCTTATATATCTGGGTGCTCCTACATTGGGTCCATATATATTTAGAATCGTTATCTCTTCTTGTTGTATCGATCCTTTTACCATTATGTAATGACCTTCTTTGTCCCTTTTGATCTTTGTTACTTTAAAGTCTATTTTATCAGAGATGAGAATTGCAACTCCTGCTTTTTTTTGCTCTCCATTTGCTTGGTAAATCTTCCTCCATCCCTTTATTTTGAGCCTTTGTGTATCTTTGCATGTGAGGTGGGTTTCCTGGATACAGCACACCGATGGGTTTTGGTTTTTATCCAATTTGCCAGTCTGTGTCTTTTGATTGGTGCATTTAGCCCATTTACATTCAGGGTTAATATTGTTATGTGTGAATTTGATACTGCCATTTTGATGCTAGCTGGCTGTTTTGCCCGTTGGTTCATGTACATTCTTCATTTTGTTGATGGTCTTTAGCATTTGGTATGCTTTTAGGATGGCTGGAACTGGTTGTTTCTTTCTATGTGTAGTGCCTCTTTCAGGAGCTCTTGTAAAGCAGGCCTAGTGGTGACAAAATCTCTGAGTACTTGTTCGTGAAGGATTTTATTTTTCCTTCACTTATGAAGCTCAGTTTGGCTGGATATGAAATTCTGGGTTGAAAGCTCTTTCTTTAAGGATGTTGAATATTGGCCCCACTCTCTTCTGGCTTGTAGAGTCTCTGCCGAGAGATCTGCTGTGAGTCTGATGGGCTTCCCTTTGTGGGTGACCTGACCTTTCTCTCTGGCTGCCCTTAGTATTTTCTCCTTCATTTCAACCCTAGTGAATCTGACGATTATGTGCCTTGGGGTTGCTCTTCTTGCAGAGTATCTTTGTGGTGTTCTCTGTATTTCCTGGAGTTGAGTATTGACCTGTCTTGCTAGGTTGGGGAAATTTTCCTGGATAATATCCTGAAGAGTGTTTTCCAGCTTGGATTCATTCTCTTCATCACATTCTGGTACACCTATCAAACGTAGGTTGGGTCTCTTCACATAGTCCCACATTTCTTGGAGATTTTGTTCATTCCTTTTTGTGCTTTTTTCTTTAATCTTGGTTTCTCGTTTTATTTCATTGAGTTGATCTTCAACTTCTGATATTCTTTCTTCTGCTTGGTCAATTCGGCTGTTGAAACTTGTGCATGCTTCGCGAAGTTCTCGTGTTGTGTTTTTCAGCTCCTTCAATTCATTCATATTCCTCTCTAAGTTGTCCATTCTGTTATCAATTCCTCGAATCTTTTTCAAATCTTTTTCTAGGTTCTTAGTTTCTTTGCACTGGTTTAGAACATGTTCCTTTAGCTCACTGAAGTTTCTCATTATCCACTTTCTGAAGTCTGATTCCGTCATTTCGTCACATTCATTCTCCGTCCAGCTTTGTTCCCTTGCTGGTGAGGAGTTTTGGTCCTTTTTTGGAGGTGAGGTGTTTTGGTTTCGGGTGTTTTCCTCTTTTTTGCGCTGGTTTCTTCCCATCTTTATGGATTTATCCGCCTGTCGTCTTAGTATTGGCTGATTTTTCAATTGGGTCTCTGTGTGGACACTGAGATTGTTGATGATGAAGTATTTCTGTTACTTAGTTTTCCTCTAATGATCTATCCTCTCTGCTGTATGAGTGCTGAGGTCCACCCAGGCCCTGCTTGTCTGGGGTATACCTGCAGCTGCAGAACAATGAGGGATGATACCAGTTTCTTCTTCTGCTGCCCTTGTTCCAGAATGATGCCAGCCAAATGTCAGTCTGATTAGTCCTTTTCTGGGGTGACTCCTTGATATACAGGGGTCAGGAGCTGCTTGAGGAGACAGTCTGTGCTTTATAGGAGCTCCAGTGCTGAGCTCTGAGCTCCGTTGTTCATTCAGGGTTGTTGGGAGGTTGTTTATGTCTGCTGCAATGGAACTCATAAAACACCACTCTTTTTTTTTTTTCACCCTTAGATGCTCTGTCTCAGGGAGTTGGGGCTTTCTTTTTGAGTATCTGTTGCACTGTCCTGCCCCACTAGATGGCAGTCTATTCACTATTTGCCTGCCGGCGCTCTGACCTGCTGGCGCGGGTCCGCGCTTTTGCTGCTGGGCTCCCTTCTGCTGTGGAGCACGGAGTCTCTCTGTTATGGCAGGTTGCCTCAGCAACGGCAGGCAGTCCTGGGCAGTACTTAAGTGAGGGTGCACTTCGTCATCAATGGTGGACGCCCCTCCCTGACCGGGCTGCACCGTCCCAGATGCCCGCAACAAAACTCTCAGCCCCAAGCGCCTCCAGTCGCCGCCCTGCTTGTCCCGTGAGCGTGGGACCCGCCGAGCCCGATCACCCAGCTCCCTGCCTCAGAGTCCGTCCTCTCTCTCTCTCTTCCTCTCCCAAGCTGAAAGGTCGACTCTCTCACTGGCGCCCCAGGA
Source organism: Saguinus midas (assembly GCA_021498475.1). NCBI lineage: Eukaryota > Metazoa > Chordata > Mammalia > Primates > Cebidae > Saguinus > Saguinus midas. Next base: position 2,647 of record JAKFGQ010000301.1, on the reverse strand, counting down.
GCCTGCAGATAGGGCACTGGGATCCGTGCGATCTCCCGTGCCGCTGCCCACTACCCCGGCTCAGATCACGCTTCCCAGGAAACTCCTGGTCTGGCTCACTGTCCAAGTCCCGTTCAATCAGATGGACATGCCAATCTGCCCTTCCAAATCTCAGACTGCTGGTTTAACAGGGCACCCAGACCAGCGAGTTCCGCGCCGGGTCCCGCTGTGGCACCGTGCTGCGCGGCGCAGGCCAAGAGGCGGCGGGGAGCCGGCTGCGTTAGCCAGCTGCTAGCGTTTGGTGTCTCTCCCACACCTGAAACCTTCAACGCTCTGTGGGCATAAAAGGAGCATGCGAGGATGCGGCTAGGACTCACCCTCTGCGCCTTCACTGAGAGCTGCAATCCTGAGTCACCTCTCTGACGCCATCTTGCCTCCCCTCTGTGTGGTAGGCTCTTAATTGCTCTCTCTTTTTTTTAAATTTTTATTGCATTATAGGTTTGGGGGTACATGTGCAGAATGAGCAAAATAGTTGCATAGGTACACACATGGCAGTGTGCTCTGCTGCTTTCCTCCCCCTCACCCACACTTGGTATTCATCCCAGGCTATCCCCAGCCCCCCCCCGCTGTCCCTCCCCCATTCCCCCCAACAGTTCCCAGTGTATAGTAGACTGCCTCTCTGTGTCCATGTGTTCTTATTTTTCTCACCCACCTATGAGTGAGTATATGCGGTATTTCTTTTTCTGTTCTTGTGTCAGTTTGCTGAGAATGATGTTCTCCAGATTCATCCATGTCTCTACAAAGGACACAAACTCATCATTTTTGATTGCTGCATAATATTCCATGGTGTATATGTGCCACATTTTCCCAGTCCAGTCTATCATCGTTGGGCATTTGGGTTGGTTCCAGGTCTTTGCTATTGTAAACAGTGCTGCAATGAACATTCGTGTGCATGTGTCCTTATAGTAGAACGATTTATAGTCCTTTGGATAGATACCCAGTAATGGGATTGCTGGGTCAAATGGAATTTCTATTTCTAGGTCCCTGAGGAATCGCCACACTGTCTTCCACAATGGTTGAACTAATTTACACTCCCACCAAAAGTGTAAGAGTGTTCCTATTTCTCCACATCCTCTCCAGCATCTGCTGTCTCCAGATTTTTTAATGATCGCCATTCTAATTGGCGTGAGATGGTATCTCAATGTGGTTTTGATTTGCATCTCTCTAATGACCAATGACGATGAGCACTTTTTCATATGTTTGTTGGCCTCATGTATGTTTTCTTTTGTAAAGTTTCTGTTCATATCCTTTGCCCATTTTTAAATGGGCTTGTTTGTTTTTTTCCTGTAAATCTGTTTGAGTTCTTCGTAAATTCTGGATATCAACCCTTTCTCAGATGTGTAAACTGCAAAGATTTTTTCCCATTCTGATGGTTGCCGATTCACTCTAGTGACTGTCTCTTTTGCCGTGCAGAAGCTGTGGAGTTTGATTAGGTCCCATTTGTCTATTTTGGCTTTTGTTGCCAATGCTTTTGGTGTTTTGTTCATGAAGTCGTTGTCTACTCCTATGTCCTGAATGGTTTTGCCTAGATTTTCTTCTAGGGTTTTTATGGTGTCAGGTCTTACGTTTAAGTCTTTAATCCATCTGGAGTTAATTTTAGTGTAAGGTGTCAGGAAGGGGTCCAGTTTATGCTTTCTGCAAATGGCTAGCCAGTTTTCCCAACACCATTTATTAAATAGGGAATCCTTTCCCCATTGCCTGTTTTTGTCTGGTTTATCAAAGATAATATGGTTGTAGATGTGTTGTGTTGCCTCCGATGCCTCTGTTCTGTTCCATTGGTCTATATCTCTGTTTTGGTACCAGTACCATGCTGTTTTGATTACTGTAGCCTTGTAGTATAATTTGAAGTCTGGTAGCGTGATGCCTCCCGCTGTGTTCTTTTCGCTGAGAATTGCCTTGGCTATGCGGGCTCTTTTTTGGTTCCATATGAAATTCATGGTGGTTTTTTCCAGTTCTGTGAAGAAATTCAATGGTAGTTTGATGGGGATAGCATTGATTGTGTAAATTACTTTGGGCAGTATAGCCATTTTCACGATATTGATTCTTCCTAACCACGAACATGGAATGTTTCTCCATCTGTTTGTGTCCTCTCTTATTTCGTTGCGCAGTTGTTTGTAGTTACCTCAAACCTTACATTCCTAGTGAGTTGTATTCCTTGGTATTTTATTTTCTTTGTAGCAATTGTGAATGGCAGTTCGTTCTTGATTTGGTTCTCTTTAAGTCTGTTATTCGTGTATAGGAATGCTTGTGATTTTTGAACATTGATTTTATATCCTGAGACTTTGCTGAAGTTGCTTATCAGTTTCAGGAGCTTTTGGGCTGAGGTGATGGGGTCTTCTAGGTATACTATCATGTCGTCTGCAAATAGAGACAATTTGGCTTCCACCTTTCCTATTTGAATACCCTTTATTTCTTTTTCTTGCCTGATTGTTCTGGCTAGAACTTCCAGTACTATGTTGAATAGAAGTGGTGAGAGAGGGCATCCTTGTCTAGTGCCGGATTTCAAAGAAAATGCTTCCAGTTTTTGCCCATTAAGTATGATATTGGCTGTTGGTTTGTCATAAATAGCTTTTATTACTTTGAGATATGTTCCATCAATACCAAGTTT
>JAKFGQ010000300.1:0-33107 GCA_021498475.1 Saguinus midas | reverse complement strand
TTGAAGAGTCTAGGGGTCACAAAACTATCTTGCAAGTTCTGCACATGTACCCCAAAACCTATAATGCAATAAAAATTTTTTTAAAAAAGAAACTTTTTGAATAATTCACAATGGAGAAAAAATCAGACGTCTATTTTATATTCCATCTCATTCAAAATTGCGGTCAATAATGAATGTCTGTGGAGTAATCTTGACACTGTGTAAGATAGCCACAAATCAGGTGCCTTCATGAATGATACACACCTGGGTGATAGTCAGGAGTTTATTTTATATGAACTCCAATTCTGGGTATCGCTGTGTAATACACATTGGGAGGAGTGTCAGGAGTCTATTTGGTATGGACACTCATACAGAACCAGTTTGAATAATGCACACATGGAGAATAATGGGGAGTCTATGTCATAAAGCTTCTCATTCAGACAAACAATGAATATGGCACATGTGGAGTAATTAGATGTCTTTTTCATTTGAACCCTCTGTCACAGCCTCACTGAATATTGCACACTTGTGATATAATCTGGAGTTTATTTGTTATGGCCACTCATTCAGAAAATTACTCAATAATGCACACCTGTGGAATAGTCAGAAGTCACTTTTCTATGACCACACACTGAGAGCCTCATTAAATGTACACACCTGGGGAAATAGTCAGGATTTACTGTTATCCCTCATTTAGAGTCTCACTAAATAATGCACACCTGTGGAATAGTCAGGAGACTTTTCATGGCCTCATTTGGAGTGTACTGAATAATGTGGTGTAGTCAGGAGTCTATTTCATGTAGACACATATTCAGAGCCTCAGTGAATAAGACAGAACTTGCTATAGTAAGAATCTAATTAATATGGCCACATCTTTAGCCTCACTGAATAATACACACCTGGAGAATAATTTGGAGTCTATTTTGATGGATATTCATTCAGAGCCTCGGTGAATAATGCACATGTGGATTAGCCAGGAGTCTATTTTATTTGGACACTCATTCATAGCCTCAGTGGATAATATGCACATGTGGACTAGTCAGATTCCATTTTATATGGCCACTGACTCATAACCTCAGTGAATAATGCAAAAATAGAGTACTGCAGTCTATTTCATATACTCATTCAGAGATTCACTGAATAATAAGAAAATTTAAGATAGAGAACATTGTTTCATATGGTCACACAAGAAGAGCCTCACTAAGAATACACACTGGGAAGTGTTAGAGTCTAATTTATATCCTCATTTACAGCCTCAGGGAATAATGCACACGTGGAATAATAGACACTATTTTATATGGCCAAAAATCAAAGCCAAAGTGAGTAATAGAACTTTGAATAGTCACTAGTCTATTCCATATGCCCAAATATTTAGAGTCAGAGTCAATATGCACACCTGTGGACTAGTCAGGAAACAATTTTATATGGCCAAAGTTTCAGAGCCTCAGTGAATAATACCTGAAAATACTCAGGACGTATTTTATGGCATCGATTTCAGAGCTTCATTGAATAAGGAACCTGTATTGTAGTCAGAATTCTATTTCATAGCCACATATTCAGAGCCTAACTGAATAAATATACACCTTGGGAAAGTCAGGATTCTATTTGTATAGCCACTCATTTAGAACCGAATGTAAAACGCATGCCTGAGGAGTATTCAGGAGTCCATTTTATGGCCACTCATTCAGAGCCTCAGAGAATAATACAGACCTATGGAAAAGTCAGGTATTTCACATGGCCACTTATTCAGATCCTCAGTGAAGAATCATATATCTGGAAAATACTCAGGATTCTATTATATATAGCCACTGATTCAGAGACTCACTGAATAATGCACACCTGGGAATAGTCTGGAGACTATTTGATATGACCTTCACCAGCGACTCAGTGAAAACACAGCTGAGAAATAGTCAAGAGGATAGAGTCAGGAGTCTATTTTATGGTCACTCTTCAGAAACTCACTGAAGAATACACACCTTGGGAATAGTCAGAGTCCATGTCATGGCCACTCAATCACAAGCATTACTGAATAATGCACAATGGGCAATAGTAAGGAGTCTTTTATATGGCCTCTCATTCAGAGCTTCAGTGCATAATAAACAGCTGTGGAGTAGTCAGGACCCTATTTAAGGTAGCCCAAAATTAAGCAGCTTGAATGACACATGTGATAGTCAGGACTATTTGATATGGAAACTCATACAGAACCTCTGAATACTGCACATGGGAATAATCACTAGTCTATTTCATATGGTGATTCATTTGAGAGTCAAAAATGCACACCTGTGGAGAAAATGGGTCTATTTCATATAACCACTTTTCAGTGTTTCAGTGAATAATATGTATATCTGATAAGTCAGTCTTTCACATGGCCACTCGTTCAGGGCCTCTGTGAATAATACCCTCAGAAATAGTCAAGGGTCTACTTCAAATGGCTACACATTCAGACTCTGTAAGTAACACCTGGGCAATACACAAGAGTCTCTTTTTATGCCCACTTAGTCAGAGTCTCATTCAATAATACACACCTGGAAGAGTTAGAGTCTACTTGTAGCCAACATTTAGAGCCTAGAATAATGCACACCAGAGTAATAGAGCATTTTTTATATGGCCACTCATTCTGTGCCTCACTGAATGATACACACCTGGAATCCTCAGGATTCTATTTCATACTACCACTCATTTAGAATTATTGAATAAACAATGGAGCAATAGTCAGGTGTCTATTTTATATGGTCTCTCATTCAAATTTCAGTGAATAAACTTCTATGGAGTAATCAGTGCATTTTAGATAGCCATTAAGTGCCTTCCTGAATGATACACACCTGGGTGATAGTCAGAGTCTATTCATATGAACTCTAATTTTGTATTGCTGTGTAATACACACCTGAGTGTCAGGAGTCTATTTGGTATGGACACTCAGAACCTTTTGAATAATGCACACATGGGGAATAATGAGAGTCTATTTCATATGGCTACTCATTCAGACAACAGTGAATAAGCACATGTGGAGTAATTAGAAGTCTTTCATATGGCTCCTCTTTCACAGCCTCACTGAATATTACACACTTTGATATAATCTGTCTATTTTATGGCCACTCATTCAGAGAATCACTGAATAATGCACCTGAGGAATAGTCAGAAGTCTCTTCTAGCCACTCATTGAGAGCCTCACTAAATGTACACATCTGGGGAAATAGTCAGGATTTACTTTTATCCCTCATTCAGAGTCTCACTAATAATGCACATAAACAGTGGGAGAATTTCATGGCCTAGTGTCACTGAATAATGTGGTAGTCAGGAGTCTATTAATGTAGACACTATTCAGAGCCTCAGTGAATAGAGAGACCCCTGATATAGTAAGGAATCTAATTAATATGGCCACATCTTAAGCCTCACTGAATAATACACCTGGAGAATAATTTGGAGTCTATTTTCGATGGACATTCATTCAGAGCCTCTGAATAATGCACACCTGTGGAGTAGCCAGGAGTATTTCATTTAGACACCATTCATAGCCTCAGTGGATATAACATGGGATTAGTCAGGATTCCATTTCATATGGCCACTGATTCAGTAACCTCAGTGAATAATGCACAAATGTAAGTACTCAGCAGTCTATTCATATAGCCACTCATTCAGAGATTCACTGAATAATACAAATATTTAAGATGGACAGCATCCTGTTTCATATGGTCACACAAGAAGAGCCTCACTGAGTAATACACACCTGGGAAGTGTTAGAGTCTACTTTATATAACCTCTCATTTACAGCCTCGGGGAATAATGCACACGTGTGAATAGACACTAGTCTATTTTATATGGCCACAAAATCAAAGCCTGAGTGAGTAATAGACAACTTTGGAATAGTCACTTCTATTCCATATGCCCAAATATTCAGAGTCAGAGTCAATAATACACACTGTGGACTAGTCAGAAACAATTTCATATGGCCAAAGTTTCAGAGCCAGTGAATAATACATATCTGGGGAATACTCAGGACTATTACATATGGCACCTATTTCAGAGCTCATTGAATAAAACACCTGTATAGTCATAATTCTATTTTTGTAGCCACATATTCAGAGCCAACTGAATATACACACCTGAAAGTCAGGATTCTATTTCGTATAGCCACTCATTTAGAGCCAATGTAAAACACACCTGAGTTTCAGAGTCTCTATTTTATGGCCAATCATTCAGAGCCTCAAGAATAATAGACCTATGGAAAATTCAGAGTATTTCACATATTACTTATTCAGACCTCAGTGAAGAATCATATATATCTGGAAAATACTCAGGATTCTATTATATATAGCCACTGATTCAGAGACTCACTGAATAATGCACACCTGGGGAATAGAGACTATTTGATATGACCTTCACCCATAAACACAGTGAAAATGCACAGAGAAATAGTCAAATAGTCAGGAGTCTATTTTATGGTCACTCGTTCAGAAACTCACTGAAAATAATAATTGGGAATAGTTGGTCATGGCACTCAATCAGAGCATTACCGAATAATGCACAATGGGCAATAGTAAGACTTTTATATGCCTCTCATTCAGAGCTTCAGTGCATAATAAAGCTGTGGAGTAGAACCCTATTTAAGGTACCCCAAATTAAGCAGTTTTAAATGATACACATATGTGATAGAGACTATTTGATATGGACACTCATACAGAACCTCTTCGAATACTGCACATGTGGAATAATCACTAGTGTATTTCATATGGTGATTCATTTGGAGAGTCAAAAATACACAGTAAAATGGGGTCCATTTCATAAACCACTTTCAGTGTTTCTGTGAATAATATGTATATCTGATAAGTCAGGAATCACATGGCCACTATTCAGGGCCTCTGTGAATAATACCCTCAGAAATAGTCAAGGTGTACTTCAAATGGCTACACATTCAGAGTCTCTGTAAGTAATGCACACCTGCAATAGAGTCTTTTTATGCCCACTTGTCAGAGTCTCATTCTAATACACACTGGGAAGAAGGTCTACTTATGTAGCCACTCATTTAGGGCCTCAGTGAATAATGCACAGGTAATAGTATTTTTATATGGCCACTCATTCTGTGCCTCAGTGATACACACACCTGGGAATTCAGGATTCTATTTCATACACCACTGATTAAGAACTATTGAATAATTCACAATGGAGCAATAGTCAGTCTATTTTATATGGTCTCATTCAAAGTTCAGTAAATAATGAACTTCTATGGAGTAATCAACACTGTTAAGATAGCCATTAAGTGCCTTCTGAAATACACACCTGGTGATAGTCAGGAGTCTATTTCATATGAACTCTAATTCTCAGCTGTACACACATGTGAGTGTCAGGAATCTTTGGTATGGACACTCACAGAACCTGTTTGAATAATGCACACATGGAGAATAATGGAGTCTATGTCATAAAGCTACTCATTCAGACAGTGAATGCACATGTGAGTAATTAGAAGTCTTTTTCATATGAACCTTTTTCACAGCCTCACTGAATATTGCACACTTGTGATATAGTCTGGAGTCTGTTTTTATGGCCACTCATTCAGAAAATCACTGAATAATGCACACCTGTGAAATAGTCAGAAGTCTTTTCTATGACCACTCATTGAGAGCCTCACTAAATGTACACACCTGGGGAAATAGTCAGATTTACTTATCCCCTCATTTAGAGTCTCACAATAATGCACACCTGTAAGAGTCAGAGACTTTTCATGTGGCCACTCTCAGAGTAAACTGAGTAATTTGGTGTAGTCAAGTCTATTTGTTTACACATATTCAGAGCCTCAGTGAATAAGACAGAACTTGCTATAGTAAGAATCTCATTAATATACATCTTTTAGCCTCACTGAAGAATACACACCTGGAAAATATTTGGAGTCTATTTTGATGGAAATTCATTCAGAGCCTCTGAATAATGCACACCTGTGAGTAGCCAGGAGTTTATTTTATTTGGACACACAGCCTCAGTGGATAATATGCATGTGTGGACTAGTCAGATTCCTCATATGGCCACTGACTAACCTCAGTGAATAATGCAAAATGTAGAGTACCCAGTCTATTTCATATAGCCACTCATTCAGAGATTCACTGAATAATACAAATTTAAGATAGAGAGCATTGTTTCATATGGTCACAAGAAGAGCCTCACTAAAATACACACCTGAAGTGTTAGAGTCACTTTATATCCTCTCATTTCCAGCCTCAGAATAATGCACACGTGTGGAATAGACACTTCTTTTATATGGCCACAAAATCAAAGCAGTGAGTAATACAGAACTTTGAAGAGTCACTAGTCTATTCCATGTGCCCAAATATTCAGAGTCAGAGTCATTATACACACACCTGTGGATAGGAACAATTTCATATATCCAGTTTCAGAGCCTCAGTGAATAATACATACCGAAAATACTCAGGATATTTCCTATGGCATCATTTCAGAGCTTCATTGAATAAGGAACACCTGTATTATAGTCAGAATTCTATAGCACATCTTTCAGAGCCTAACTGAATAATACACCTGGAAAGTCAGGATTCTATTTATAGCCACTCATTTAGAGCAAATGTAAAAAACGCACACCTGAAGTATTCAGGAGTCTCTATTATATGGCCACATTCAGACCACAGAGAATAATACAGACTATGGAAAGTCAGAGTGTATTTTAATTTATTCAGATCCTCAGTGAAGAATCATATAATCTGAAAATACTGATTCTATTATATAGCCACTATTCAGAGACTCACTGAATAATGCACACTGGGAATAGTTTTATATTTGATATGACCTTTCAACCAGCGACTCAGTGAAATTACAAAGCTGAAAAAGTGAGATAGTCAGGAGTCTATTTTATGGTCACTCAGAATCACTGAGAATACACACCTGGGAATAGTCAGAGTCCATGTCACATTGCCACTAAATCACAACATTAGAATAATGCACAATGGGGCAATAGTAAGGAGTCAATTTTATATGGCCTCTCATTCAGAGTTTCAGCATAATATACAGCTGTGAGAGTCAGACCCTATTTAAGTAGCCAAATTAAGCAGCTCCTGAATGATAATACACATGTGTGATAGTCAGAGTCTATTTGATATGGACACTCATAAACCTCATCGAATACTGCAAATGTGGAATAATCACTAGTCTATTCATATGGTGATTCTTTGAGAGCCAAAATAACGCACACCTGTGGAGAAAAATAGTCTATTTCATGGCCACTTTCAGTGTTTCAGTGAACAAATATGTATATCTGATAAGTCAGGAATCTTACACATGGCCAATTCTCAGGACTGTGAATAATACTCAGAAATAGTAAAGGGTCTATCAAATGGCTACATTCAGAGGAATTCACATCTGGGCACACACAAGAGTCTTTATGCCCTCTTAGTCAGAGTCTCATTCAATAATACACACCTGGGAAAGAGTTAAGTCTACTTCATGTAGCACATTTAGAGCCTCACTAATAATGCACACCTGTAATGTAGGAGCAACACTCATTCAGCTGTGCCTGAGAAAATCTCCTCATTAGAAATCATGCAAAAGGCAAAGCCTTTTCATAGCCTCAAATATTAAGCATACCAGCAAAGATTAAGAATTCACATGTTCACAGTTCTTTTCAGTATCAGTGTGAATAAAATTTTTTAATTTTTATTGCATTGGTTTGTGCAGAACAGCAAGAGTTGCATAGGCACACATGGCAGTGTCTCTGCTGCTTTCTACCCACTTGGCATTCATCCCCAGGCTATCAGGCTGTCCCTATTAACAGTCCCTGTATAGTAGACCACCTCTGTGTCCATGCCTCATTTTTCTCACCCATTATGAGTGAGTATATGCTATTTCTTCTGTTCTGTGTCAGTTTGCTGAGAATGATGTTCAGATTCATCCATGTCCTCAAAGGACACAACTCATCATTTTTGATTGCTGCATATTCCATGGTGTATGTGCCACATTTTCCCAGTCCAGTCTATCATTGTTGGGCATTTGGGTTGGTTCCAGGTCACATTGTAAAGCAATGAACATTCGTGTGCATGTCCTTATAGAACGATTTATAGTCTGATAGATACCCAGTAATGGGATGGTCAAATGGAATTTCTATTTCTAGGTCCCTGAGGAATACACACTGTCTTCCACAATGGTTGAACTAATTTACACACCAGTGTAAGAGTGTTCCTATTTCTCCACATCCTCTCCAGCATCTGCTGTCTCAGATTTTTAATGATCGCATTCTAACTGGCGTGAGATGGTATCTCAATGTGGTTTTGATTTGCATCTCTAATGACCAATGACGATGAGCACTTTTTCATATGTTTGTTGGCCTCATGTATGTCTTCTTTGTAAAGTTTCTGTTCATATCCTTTGCCCATTTTTGAATGGGCTTGTTTGTTTTTTTCCTGTAAATCTGTTTGAGTTCTTTGTAAATTCTGGATATCAACCCTTTGTCAGATGTGTAAACTGCAAAGATTTTTTCCCATTCTGATGGTTGCCGATTCACTCTAGTGACTGTTTCTTTTGTGCAGAAGCTGTGGAGTTTGATTAGGTCCCATTTGTCTATTTTGGCCCAATGCTTTTGGTGTTTTGTTCATGAAGTCCTTGCCTACCCTATGTCCTGAATGGTTTCTAGATTTTCTTCTAGGGTTTTTATGGTGTCAGGTCTTACGAAGTCTTTAATCCATCTGAGTTAATTTTAGTGTGTCAGGAAGTCCAGTTTCTGCTTTCTGCACATGGATAGTTTTCCCAAATAATTTATTAAATAGGAACCTTTCCCCATTGCCTGTTTTTGTCTGGTTTATCAAAGATAATATGGTTGTAAATGTGTTGTGTTGCTCCATGCCTCTGTTCTGTTCCATTGGTCTATATCTGTTTTGGTACCAGTACCATGCTGTTTTGATTACTGTAGCCTGTATAGTTTGAAGTCAGTGTGATGCCTCCGCTGTGTCTTTTGCTTAGAATTGACTTGGCTATGCGGCTCTTTTTTGGTTCCATATGAAATTCATGGTTTTTTTCCAGTTCTGTGAAGAAATTCAATGGTAGTTTGATATAGCATTGATTGTGTAAATTACTTTGGGCAGTATAGCCATTCACGATATTGATTCTTCCTAACCACGAACATGGAATGTTTCTCCATCTGTTTGTGTCCTCATTTCGTTGAGCAGTTGTTTGTAGTTTTCCTTAAAGAGGTCCCTACATTCCTAGTGATTCCTAGGTATTTTATTTTCTGTAATTGTGAATGGCAGTTCATTCTTGATTTGGTTCTTTAAGTCTGTTATTGGTGTATAGGAATGCTTGTGATTTTAAACATTGATTTTATATCCTGAGACTTTGCTGAAGTTGTTATCTGAGGAGCTGATGTCTTCTAGGTATATCATGTCGTCTGCATAGAGACAATTTGGCTTCCACCTTTCCTATTTGAATACCCATTTCTTTTCTTTGCCTGATTGCTCTGGCAGAACCCAGTACTATGTTGAATAGAGTGGTGAGAGAGCATCCTTGTCAGTGCATTTCAAAGGAATGCTTCCAGCATAAGTATGATATTGGCTGTTGGTTTGTCATAAATAGCTTTTATTACTTTGAGATATGTTCCATCAATACCAAGTTTATTGAGGGTTGCATAAAGTTGAATTTTGTCAAATGCCTTCTGCATCAATTGAGATAATCATGATTTTGTTTTGCTTCTGTTTGTGGTGAATTACATTTATAGACTTGCGATGTTGAACCAGCCTTGCATCCCGGATGAATTACTTGATCATGATGGATAAGTTTTTAATGTGCTGTTGCAATATTTGCCAGTATTTTATTGAAGATTTTGCATCTATGTTCATCATGGATATTGGCCTGAAGTTTTCTTGTTGAGTCTGCCAGGTTTTGGTATCAGGATGATGTTGGTCTCATAAAATGATTTGGGAAGGGTTCCTCTTGGATTATTTGGAATAGTTTCAGAAGGAATGGTACCAGATCCTCGTGTGTCGAATTCAGCCAGAACCCATCTGACCTGGGCTTTTTTTGTGTGGTAGGTTTAATTGCCTCAACTTCAGACCTTATTGGTCTATTCAGTTTCTTTCCTCCTGGTTTAGGCTAGGACACAGGCGTCAGGAATTTATCCATTTCTTCCTGATTTACTAGTTTATGTGCATATTGTTTGTAGTATTCTGATGATGGTTTGAATTTCAGAATCTGTGGTGATTTCTTTATCGTTTTTTATTGCATCTATTTGGTTGTTCTCTTTATCAGTCTGGCTAGTGGTCTGTCTATTTTGTTGATCTTTTCAAAAACCAGCCTTAGATTTATTGATTTTTGAAGGGTTTTTCTGTCTATCTCCTTCAGTTCTGCTCTGATCTTAGTTATTTTTGTCTCCAGGTTTTGAGCTTTTTGATCTTGCTCCTCAGCTCTTCAATTTTGACGATAGGGTGTCAATTGGATCTCTCCATTTTCTCATGTGGGCACTTATTCATATTTTCCTCACAGACTGCTTTAAATGTGTCCCAGAGATTCTGGTAAGTTGTGTCTTCATTCTCGTTGGTTTCAAAGAACTTCTTTATTTCTGCCTTCATTTCATTGTTTATCCAATCATTCAAGAGCCAGTTGTTCAGTTTCCATGAAGTCAGTTCTGAGTTATTTTCTGAATTCTGAGTTCCAACTGATTGCACTATGGTCTGAGAGACTGTTATGATTTTGTTTTGCATTTGCTGAGGAGTGCTTTACTCAATTATGTGGTCAATTTTGGAGTAGGTGATGTGGTGCTGAGAAGAATGTATTCTGTGGATTTGGGGTGAGAGTTCTGTAAATGTCTATCAGGTTTGCTTGTTCCAGGTCTGAGTTCAAGTCCTGATATCCAATTTTCTGTCTGGTTGATCTGTCTGCTATTGACAGTGGTGTTAAACCTCACTATTATTGTGTGGGAGTCGTCTGTAAGTCATTAAGAACTTGCCTTATATATCTGGGTGCTCCTACATTGGGTCCATATATATGTTATTCTTCTTGTTGTATCGATCCTTTTACCATTATGTAATGACCTTCTTTGTCCCTTTTGATCTTTGTTGCTTTAAAGTCTATTTTATCAGAGATGAGAATTGCAACTCCTGCTTTTTTTTGCTCTCCATTTGCTTGGTAAATCTTTCCATCCTTTATTTTGAGCCTTGTGTCTTTTTGCATGTGAGGTGGGTTTCCTGGATACAGCACACGATGGGTTTTGGTTTTTATCCAATTCCAGTCTGTGTCTGATTGGATTTAGCCCATTTATATTCAGGGTTAATATTGTTATGTGAATTTGATACTGCCATTTTGATGCTAGCTGGCTGTTTCCCGTTGGTTCATGTAATATTCTTCATTTTGTTGATGGTCTTAGCATTTGGTATGCTTTTAGGATGGCTGGAACTGTTGTTTTTTTCTATGTGTGCCTCTTCAGGAGCCTTAAAGCAGGCCTAGTGGTGACAAAATCTCTGAGTACTTGCTTGTTTGTGAAGGATTTATTTTTCCTTCACTTATGAAGCTCAGTTTGGCTGGATATGAAATTCTGGGTTGAAAGTTTTTCTTTAAGGATGTTGAATATTGGCCCCACTTTCTGGCTTGTAGAGTCTCTCACAGAGATCTGCTGTGAGTCTGATGGGCTTCCCTTTGTGGTGACCTGACCTTTCTCTCTGGCTGCCCTTAGTATTTCTCCTTCGTTTCAACCCTAGTGAATCTGACGATTATGTCTCAGTTGCTCTCTTGCAGAGTATCTTGTGGTGTTCTGTATTTCCTGGAGTTGAGTATTGACCTGTCTTGCTAGGTTGGGAAATTTTCCTGGATAATATCCTGAAGAGTTTTTTCCAGCTGATTCATTCTCTTCATACATTCTGGTACACCTATCAAACGTAGGTTGGGTCTCTTCACATAGTCCCACATTTCTGGAGATTTTGTTCATTCCTTTTGCTTTTCTTTAATCTTGGTTTCTTTTTATTTCATTGAGTTGATCTTCAACTTGATATTCTTTCTTCTGCTGGTCAATTCGTTGAAACATGCTATAAGTTCTGTGTTTTTCAGCCCTTCAATTCATTCATATTCCTCTCTAAGTTGTCCAGCACATGAATCTTTTTTCAAATCTTTTTTCAGGTTCTTAGTTTCTTTGCACTGGTTTAGAACATCTTAGCTCACTGAAGTTTCTCATTATCCACTTTCTGAAGTCTGATTGTGTCACTTCATTCTCTGTCCAGCTTTGTTCCCTTGCTGGTGAGGAGTTTTGTCCTTTTGGAGGTGATATTTGGTGTTTTCTCCTTTTGCGCTGGTTTTTCCCATCTTTATGGATTTATCCGCCTGTCGCCTTAGTATTGCTGATTTCAAGACATGATAATGTTTTGATATTGAATGTCTATCTCTGTATGAGTGCTGAGGTCCACCCAGGCCCTGCTTGTCTGGGGTATACGCAGCTGCAGAACAACAGGATGATAAGTTCTTCTCTGCTGCCCTTGTTCCAGAATGATGCCAGCCAAATGTCAGTCTGATTAGTCCTTTTCTGGGTGACTCTTGATACAGGGCCAGGATGCTTGAGGAGACAGTCTGTGCTTATAGCTCCAGTGCTGGAGAGCTCCGTGTTCATTCAGGGTTGTTGGAGGTTGTTTGTTGCTGCAATGAACTCATAAACACCACTACTTAGATGCTCTGTCTCAGGAGTTGGGGCTTTATGAGTATCTGTTGCACTGTCCTCTCACCAGAGGCAGTCTATTCACTATTTGCCTGTGGCTCATGCTAGTGCTGCTGGTTCTGCTGTGGAGCAGGAGTCTCTCTGTTATGGCAGGTTGCTCAGCAAGCAGGCAGTCCTGGTACTTAAGTTGCACTTTGTCATCAATGGTGGACTCTTAGGGCTGCAAGATGCAACAAACTCTCAGTGTCCAGTCGCCTGTTTGTCCTTGAGGATGAGATCACCCAGCTGTAGAGTGGTCTCTCTCTCTTTTAAGCTGAAAGGTAACTCTCACTGGAGGAGTGCCGATAGGGCACTGGGATATCTTTATGCCCACATTGCTCAGATCACGAGGAAATCTTCTGGCTCACTGTCCAAGTCTTCAGATGGACATGCCAATCTGCCCTTCAAATCTCAGACTGGGACAGGGCACCCAGACCAGTGAGTTCAGCCTCTATGCCCCAGGAAAACCCAGTCTCAGCTTGCTGTTTCTCTCTACACCTGAAATTCAGCCTGTGGGCATAAAAAGGAACATCAGGATGCAACTCATCTGCGCCTCAGAGAGCTGCAATCCTGAGTCACCTCTCTGAGCCATCTTGTGAATTTTTTATATACACATTCTGCCTACTGAATAATACACACTGTGGAATCTCAGGATTCTATTTATACTACCATTTAGAATTTATTGAATAATTTACAATGGAACAATAGTCAGAGTCTATTTTATATGTCTCATTTAATGTTTCAGTGAATAAAAATTCTATGAATAATCAGGTCATTTTTAGATAGCCATGTGCCTTCCTGAATGATACACACCTGGTGATAGTCAGGAGTCTCTTCATACAAACATTCGGGTATCGCTGTGTAATACAAACCTGTGTAGAGTCACAATGGACACTCATACAGCCTTTTTGAATAATGCACATGGGAATAATGAGTTCTATTTCATACTCATTCAGACACACAGTGAATAATGCACATGTGGAGTAATTAGAAGTCAATTTCATATGCTCTTCACAGCCTCACTGAATATTACACACTTTTGATATAATCTGAGCTATTTTTTATGGCCACTCATTCAGAGAATCACTGAATAAACACCTGAGGAAGAGTCAGAAGTCTCTTCCTATAGCCACTCATTGAGAGCCTCACTAAATGTACACATGGGGAAATAATCAGGATTTACTTTTATCTCATTCAGAGTCTCACTATAATGCACACCTGTGAAATAGGAGAATTTTACAAGTGGCCTCTCATTCAGTGTCACTGAATATGCAGTCAGGAGTCTATTTAATGTAGACACATATTGAGACTCAGTGAATGAGAGAGACCCTGATATAGTAAGAATCTAATTAACATGGCCACATCTTCTAAGCCTCACTGAATACACACCTGGAGAATAATTTGAGTCTATTTGATGGACATTCATTCAGAGCCTCGATAATGCACACCTGTGAATTAGCCAGGAGTATTTCATTAGACACTCATTCATAGCCTCAGTGGATAAGGGAATGGATTTGTCAGGATTCCATTTCATATGGCCATTGATTTGTAACCTCAGTGAATAATGCACAAATGAAGTACTCAGTCTATTTTATAGAGCCACTATTCAGATTCACTGAATAATACAAATATTTAAGAGACAGCATCTGTTTTATATGGTCACACAAGAAGAGCCTCACTGAGTAATACACACCTGAAGTGTTAGAAATCTTCTTTATAACTCTATTTATAGCCTCAATAATCAGTGACAAATAGACACTATTCATTTTAGAGTCAAAATTAAACCTGAGTGAATAATACAATTGGAGAAATACAGTCTATTTCATATGCATATTTTCAGAGTCATAATACACCTGTACCACTGTAACACACATTAAAGAAAAGTATTCTGTATAGCCACTAATTTAGAGCCAATGTAAAACACATGTGAGGAGTATTGGAGTCTCTATTTTATGGCCAATCATTCAGAGCCTCAAGAATAATACAGACCTATGGAAAATTCAGTGTATTTACATGGCCACTTATTCAGAACCTCAGTGAAGAATTATATATCTGGAAAATACTCAGGATTCTATTATATATAGCCACTGATTCAGAGACTCACTGAATAATGCACACCTGAATAGTCTGGAGAATATTTGATGACCTTTCACCCAGCGACTCAGTGAAAACAGAGAAATAGTCAAGAGCATCAGAGTCTATTTTATGTGGTCACTCTTTCAGAACTCACTGAAGAATACATTGGGAATAGTCAGAGTCCATGTCACATGCCACTCAATCACAAGCATTACCGAATAATGCACAATGGGCATAGTAATTTTTTATATTCCTCTCATTCAGAGCTTCAGTGTGTAATAACAGCTGGAGTAGTCAGGACATTTAAGTAGCCCCAAATTAAGCTAAATGATACACACATGTGATAGTCAGGAGACTATTTGATGGACACTCATACAGAACCTCAATACTGCATATGTGGGAATAATCACTAGTGTATTTCATATGGTGATTCGTTTGAGTCAAAATATGCACACCATTGGAGTAAATGGGGTCTATTTCATAAACCATGCTTTCAGTGTTTCTGTGAATAATATGTATATCTGATAAGTCAGGAATCTCTTCATGGCCACTGTTCAGGGCCTCTGAATAATACTCCCTCAGAAATAGTCAAGGTGTACTTCAAATGGCTATTCAGAGTCTCTAAGTAATGCACACCTGGGCACAGAGTCTTTTTATGCCCATTTAGTCAGAGTCTCATTCCATTATACACACTGGAAGAGTTAAGGTCTACTCATGTAGCCACTCATTTAGGGCCTCAGTGAATAATGCACATGTAATAGTCGATTATATACACCATTCTGTGCCTCCCAGTATGATACACCTGGGAATCCTCAGGATTCTATTTCATACTACCACTGATTAAGAAACTTATTGAATAATTCACAATGGAGCAATACATCATTTTATATGGCCTCATTCAAAGTTGCAGTGAATAATGAACTTCTATGGAGTAATCAGGACACTGTGTAAGATATAAATTAAGTGCCTTCCTGAATGATACACTTGATAGTCAGGAGTATTTCATATGAACTCTAATTCTGGGTATCACTGTGTAATACATTTGAGTCAGAGTCTATTTGGTATGGACACTCATACAGAACCGGTTTGAATAATGCACATGAAAATAATGGAGTCTATGTCATAAAGCTACTCATTCAGAAAAACAGTGAATAACGCACATGTGGAGTAATTAGAAGTCTTTTCATATGAACCTCTGTCACAGCCTCACTGAATATTGCACACTTGTGATATAGTCTGAGTCTATTTGTTATGGCCACTCATTCAGAAAATCACTGAATAATGCACACCTGGGAATAGTCAGAAGTCTCTTTCTATGACCACTCATTGAGAGCCTCACTAAATGTACACACCTGGGGAAATAGTCAGGATTTACTGTTATCCTCATTTAGAGTCTCACTAAATAATGCACTGTGGAAGAGTCAGGAGACTTTCCTGTGGCCACTCATTCAGTGTAACTGAGTAATTTATGTAGTCAGGAGTCTATTTCATGTTTACACATATCAGAGCCTCAGTGAATAAGACAGAACTACAGTATGAATCATTAATATGGCCACTTTAGTTTCACTGAAATACACACCTGAAAATAATTTGAGTCTATTTTGATGGAAATTCATTCAGAGTCATGAATAATGCACACCTGTGGATAGTGAGTTATTATATTTGGACACTCATTCATAGCCTCAGTGATAATATGCACGTGTGGACTAGTCAGGATTCCATTTCATATGGCCACTGACTGTAACCTCAGTGAATAATGCAAAATGTAGAGTGCTAGCAGTCTATTTCATATAGCCACTAATTCAGAGATTCACTGAATAAAACAAAAATTTAAGACAGAGAGCATTGTGTTTCATGGTCACACAAGAGCCTCACTGAATACACCTGGAGTTTAATTATATTCTCTCATTTCCAGCCTCAGGAATAATGCACATGTGGAATAGACACTATTCTTTTTTATATCACAAAATCAAAGCTTGAGTAATACAGAAATTTGAGAATAGTCTATTCCATGTGCCCAAATATTCAGAGTCAGAGTCAATTATACACACACCAGTGGACAGTGAAAAAATTCATGGCCAAAGTTTCAGCCTCAGTGAATAATACATATTGAAAATACTGGACTATTTCCTATGGCATCATTTCAGAGCTTCATTGAATAAGGAACACCTGTATTATAGTCAGATTCTATTTCTATAGCACATATTCAGAGCCAACAAATATATACATTTGGGAAAAGTCAGATTCTATTTTGTATAGCCACTCATTTAGTGAACAAAAAACGCTTGCCTGAGAGTATTCAGGAGTCTCTATTTTTATGGCCACTCATTCAGAGCCTCAGAGAATAATACAGACCTATGGAAAGTCAGAGTGTATTTACATGGCCACTTATTCAGATCCTCAGTGAAGAATCATATGTATCTGGAAAATACTCAGGATTCTATTATAGCCACTGATTCAGACTCACTGAATAATGCACTTGAAAATAGTTTGAGAATATTGATATGACCTTTCAACCAGGGACTCAGTGAAATTACACAGCTGAGAAATAGTCAAGAGGATAGAGTCAGGAGTCTATTTTATGTGGTCACTCTCAGAATCTCACTGAAGAATACACACCTGGGAATAGTCAGAGTCCATGATTCCAGTCAATCACAACATTACCAAATAATGCACAAAAATAGTAAGGAGTCAATTTTATATGGCCTCTCATTCAGAGCTTCAGTGCATAACACACAGCTGTGGAGAATCAGACCCTTCCAAAATTACAGCTCTGAATGATACACACATGTGTGATAGTCAGGAGACTATTTGATATGGACACTCATACAGAACCTCATGAATACTGCACATGGGGAATAATCACAGTCTATTCCATATGTTGATTCGTTTGAGAGCCAAAATTAAGCACCCAGGAGAAAAAGTCTATTTCATAAGGCCACTCTTCAGTGTTCAGTGAACATGTATATCTGATAAGTCAGAATCTTCAAATGGCCACTGTTCAGGGCCTCTGTGAATAATACAAAAAATAATCAAGGGTGTACTTCAAATGGCTACACATTTCATCTCTAGACACACCTGATACACAAGAGTCTCTTTATGCCCACTTTTCAGAGTCTCATTCAATAATACACACCTGGGAGAGAGTCTACATGTAAACATTTAGAGCCTCAAATATAATGCATACCAGAGTAATTGTAGAGCATTTTTATATGGCCACCATTCTGTGCCTCAGATACACCTGTGAATCATATTCTATTTTATACTACCACAAGAATCTTATTGAATAATTCACATGAGCAATAGTCAGGAGTCATTATATCTCATAATGTTTGTGAATAATGAACTATTTGAAGTCTCATTTTTAGATAGCAGAATTAAGTGTTCCTAAAGATACACACATGGGTGATAGTCAGGAGTCTCTTTTACAAACATTGGGTATCACTGACACACATGTGGGTCAGGAGTCCACAGGCACACTCAGAACATTTTTGAATAATGCACACATGGGGAAATGAGAGTTTATTTCATGGCTACTCATTCAGACACAGTGAATAATGCACATGTGAGTAATTAGACAATTCATGGCTCTTACAGCCTCACTAATAATACACACTTTGATATCTGGAGTATTAATTTTTGATGAAAAAAAGAGAACAGGAATACTTTTTAATGGAGAATAATCTACCTTTCAAAATGATAATTTTCATTAAAACATGTCAGCTCAGATCCATTCAGATCTAAATACCATAACCTGTGGAGTCTGAATATGTATGTACTATTAGAGACATACAATCACCAGAAATCTGTTTTATCAAAGAATAAACTAGAAGGCTCATGTTGGTAAATCTTCCATCCCTGTTTTGAGTCTGTGTATCTAAGAAATTCATATAGATACCTGTCATTTTGGCTACTTTTTTCAGAAAATTTAGTCACATTTAAGACACCAATGGAGAATCATATTTATCCAGAGACAACATGTTGAGCAGGATACTTAAAGCCACTCCTTTCTGTGTGAATCTCAATGAAATCTTGATAAAATCCTGACACTCTTGTTCATAAAAGATTTTATTTTCCCAATTGAAAGCATTTTATATAAAATTCTGAAAGTTCTGTTCTTAAGGATGAAAATAGATCTTCTGGCTTGTAGTTTCAATGAGAGATCACAAGTCAATAGTTCCTTTGTGGGTAATGACCTTTCTTCTGGTGTATATCAAATCAGATCTATATGAGAATCTGTGTTCTGTAACCTGAGTTGAATACTATTTGCAGTTGAAAACTACAATATATATATTTTCAGCTATTCATTTCATGTCACAATCAAAGATCATTCACATAGCCCATAAGGAGAGTCATTCCACCCTCATTCAGCCTTTGATTTCATAAGTCTGGATTGATATCTTTCTTCTGCTTGATCAATGATTCAAAGATAAAAGCTCTGGGAAAATATTCATTTATATTCCTCTGATAGTCCACTAAGAGAACTTTTTCAAATCAGTCACAATTGGAGGAATTCAGAATAATCATTTTCAAAAGTCTTCAGATACTAACATATTTCCATTAGCTTGTTCCATTGCTGATGAGAATAGCTCAGAAAAGAACATCCTGATTTACTCTGAGGAAATCCACAGCAATAGCCCTCTGAAAACCTGAGAAAGTCTATTTATTGATTCATGCTAATAGCACAAGGACAGCATAAATATGGTATTTCTGAATATTTTTCATAACTCTGATTATAAATATCATCATGAAGAACATAATGAAAACTCCCACTATTAAAATGACAGAATCACTATACAAATATTAACTAAATCTTCTCTTATAAAAATCAAATGTTATCCTGCTTTAGATATCATCTACAATATTTGTAGACTTGGACTCTAGTCTATTTTATATGGCCACAAAATCAAAGCCTGAGTGAGTAATACAACTTGGAGTAGTCACTAGTCTATTCCATATGCCCAAATATTCAGAGTCAGAGTCAATAATACACACCTGTGGACTAGTCAACAATATATGGCCAAAGTTTCAGAGCCTCAGTGAATAATACCTGGGGAATACTCAGGACGCTATTACATATGGCATATTTCAGAGCCATTGAATAAAAAACACCATTGTAGTCATAATTCTATTTTTGTAGCCACATTCAGAGCCAAAATAAACACACACCTAAAGAAAAGTCAGGATTCTATTTCGTATAGCCACAATTTAGAGAATGTAAAACAATGCCTGAGGTATTCAGTCTCTATATGGCCAATCATTCAGAGCCTCAAGAATAATACAGACCTATGGAAAATTCAGAGTGTATTTCATACATACTTATTCAGAACCTCAGTGAAGAATCATATATCTGGAAAATACTCAGGATTCTATTATATATAGCCACTGATTCAGAGACTCACTGAATAATGCACACCTGGGAATAGTCTGAGAATATTTGATCCTTCACCCAGTGACACAGTGAAAATGCACAGAGAAATAGTCAAGAGCACAGTCAGGAGTCTATTTTATGTGGTCACTTTAGAAACTCACTGAAAATACACACCTTGGGAATAGTCAGAGTCCGGGTCACAAGGCCACTAATCAGAGCATTACGAATAATGCACAATGGGGCAATAGTAAGATTCTATTTCATAGCCTCTCATTCAGAGCTTGTGTGTAATAAACAGCTGTGGAGTAGTCAGGACCCTATTTAAGGTAGCCCCAAATTAAGCAGAAATGATACACACATGTGATAGTCAGGAGACTATTTGATATGGACACTCATACAGAACCTCTTCGAATACTGCACATGGGGAATAATCACTAGTGTATTTTATATGGTGATTCGTTTGAGAGTCAAAATAACGCACACATTGGAGTAAATGGGTCTATTTCATAAACCATGCTTTCAGTGTTCTGTGAATAATATGTATATCTGATAAGTCAGGAATCTCTTCACATGGCCACTCATTCAGGGCCTCTGTGAATAATACTCCTCAGAAATAGTCAAGGGTACTTCAAATGGCTACATTCAGAGTCTCTGTAAGTAATGCACACCTGGGCAATACACAGAGTCTTTTTGCCCACTTAGTCAGAGTCTCATTATACAGGGGAAGAGTTAAGTCTACCTCATGTAGCCACTCATTTAGACCTCAGTGAATAATGCACAGAAGGTAATAGTCGACATTTTATATGGCCACTCATTCTGTGCCTCCAGTATGATACACACCTGGGAATCCTCAGGATTCTATTTCATACTCACTGATTAGAAACTTATTGAATAATTCACAATGGAGCAATAGTCAGCATCTATTTTATATGGCCTCTCATTCAAAGTTGCAGTGAATAATGAACTTCAATGGAGTAATCAGGACACTGTGTAAGATAGCCACAAATTAAGTGCCTTCCTGAATGATACACACTGGGTGATAGTCAGGTCTATTTCATATGAACTCTAATTCTGTATCGCTATGTAATACACATTTGGGAGTGTCAGGAGTCTATTTGGTATGGACACTCATACAGAACCGGTTTGAATAATGCACACATGGAGAATAATGAGAGTCTATAAAGCTACTCATTCAGACAATGAATAACGCACATGTGAGTAATTAGAAGTCTTTTCATATGAACCTCTGTTCACAGCCTCACTGAATATTGCACACTTGTGATATAGTCTGAGTCTATTTGTTATGGCCACTCATTCAGAAAATCACTGAATAATGCACACCTGTGAATAGTCAGAAGTCTCTTTCTATGACCACTCATTGAGAGCCTCACTAAATGTACAAAAATAGTCAGGATTTACTGTTATCCCCTCATTTAGAGTCTCACTAAATAATGCACACCTGGAAGAGGAGACTTATGTGGCACTCATTGAGTGTAAACTGAGTAATTGGTGTAGTCAGGAGTCTATTTCATATTTACATATTCAGAGCCTCAGTGAATAAGACAGAACTTTGCTATAGTAAGGAATCTCATTAATATGGCCACACTTTAGCCTCACTGAAGAATACACACCTGGAAAATGATTTGGAGTCTATAATGGAAATTCATTCAGAGCCTTGGTGAATAATGCACACCTGTGAGTAGCCAGGAGTTTATTATTTGGACACTCATTCATAGCCTCAGTGGATAATATTGTGTGGACTAGTCAGGATTCCATTTCATATGGCCACTGACTCGTAACCTCAGTGAATAATGCAAAATGTAGAGTGCTCAGCAGTCTATTTCATATAGCCATAATTCAGAGATTCACTGAATAATACAAAATTTAAGATAGAGAGCATTGTTTCATATGGTCACACAAGAAGAGCCTCACTAAGAAATACACACCTGGGAAGTGTTAGGAGTCTATATCCTCTCATTTCAGCCTCAGGGAATAATGCACACTGTGGAATAGACACTATTCTTTTTTATATGGCCACAAAATCAAAACCCGAGTGAGTAATACAGAACTTTTGAAGAGTCACTAGTCTATTCCATGTGCCCAAATATTCAGAGTCAGAGTCAATTATACACACCTGTGGACTAGTGAGAAACAATTTCATATGGCCAAAGTTTCAGAGCCTCAGTGAATAATACATACCTGGAAAATACTCAGGACGATATTTCCTATGGCATCGATTTCAGAGCTTCATTGAATAAGGAACACCTGTATTATAGTCAGAATTCTATTTCGTATAGCAACATCTTCAGAGCCTAACTGAAAAATATACACCTTGGGAAAAGTCAGGATTCTATTTAGTATAGCCACTCATTTAGAGCCGAATGTAAAAACGCAAGCCTGAGGAGTATTCAGGAGTCTCTATTTTATGGCCACTCATTCAGAGCCTCAGAGAATAATACAGACCTATGGAAAAGTCAGGAGTGTATTTCACATGGCCACTTATTCAGATCCTCAGTGAAGAATCATATGTATCTGGAAAATACTCAGGATTCTATTATATATAGCCACTGATTCAGAGACTCACTGAATAATGCACACTGGAATAGTTTGAGAATATTTGATATGACCTTTCAACCAGCACTCAGTGAAATTACACAGCTGAGAAATAGTCAAGAGGATAGAGTCAGGAGTCTATTTTATGTGGTCACTTTCAGAATCTCACTGAAGAATACACACCTTGGGAATAGTCAGAGTCCATGTCATGGCCACTCAATCAGACATTACAGAATAATGCACAAGAAGTGTGTAATATACAGCTGGAGTAGTCAAACCTATTTAAGGTAGCCCAAAATTAAGCAGCTCGTGAATGATACACACATGTGATAGTCAGGAGACTATTTGATATGGACACTCATACAGAACCTCATCGAATACTGCACATGTGGGGAATAATCACTAGTCTATTCATATGGTGATTCGTTTGGAGTCAAAAATTAATGCACACCTGTGGAGAAATAATCTTATTTCATAAGGCCACTTTTCAGTGTTTCAGTGAACAATATGTATATCTGATAAGTCAGGAATGTCTTACACATGGCCACTGTTCAGGGCCTCTGAATAATACTCTCAGAAATAGTCAAGGGTCTACAACACATTCAGGTCTACACACACCTGGGCAATACACAAGAGTCTCTTTATGCCCACTTAGTCAGATTCTCATTCATAATACACATGGGAAGAATAAGAGTCACTATGTAGTTTATCACTTGCACACCAGTCAGAACACAAAGAGATATGTCACACACTCATTAATATAATAGTGTACAGCATTTTTTATATGGCCACTCATTCTGTGCCTACCTGAATGATACACACCTGAATCCTCAGGATTCTATTTTATACTACCACTCATTTAGAATCTTATTGAATAATTCACAATGGAGCAATAGTCAGGAGTCTATTTTATATGGTCTCTCATTTAATGTTTCAGTGAATAATGAACTTCTATGGAGTAATCAGGTCATTTTTAGATAGCCACAAATTAAGTGCCTTCCTGAATGATACACACCTGGGTGATAGTCAGGATTTTCTTCATATGAACTCTAATTCTGGGTATCGCTGTGTAATACACACCTGTAGTGTCAGGAGTCTACTTGGTATGGACACTCATACAGAACCTTTTGAATAATGCACACATGGGGAATAATGAGTTTATTTCATAGTACTCATTCAGACACACAGTGAATAACACATGTGGAGTAATTAGAAGTCAATTTCATATGGCTCCTCTTCACAGCCTCACTGAATATTACACACTTTGATATAATCTGAGCCTATTATTTATGGCCACTCATTCAGAGAATCACTGAATAATGCACACCTGAAGTCAGAAGTCTCTTTCTATAGCCACTCATTGAGAGCCTCACTAAATGTACACATCTGGGGAAATAATCAGGATTTTTTTATCCTCATTCAGAGTCTCACTAAATAATGCACACCTGTGAAATAGGAGAATTTTACAAGTGGCCTCTCATTCGGAGTGTCACTGAATAACGTGGTGCAGTCAGGAGTCCAAATGTAGACACATATTGAGAGACTCAGAGAGACCCTGATATAGAAAGGAATCTAATTAACATGCCACATCTTCTAAGCCTCACTGAATACCCACCTGAGAATAATTTGAGTCTTTTTTATGGACATTCATTCAGAGCCTGATAATGCACACCTGTGGTGTAGCCAGAGTATATTTCATATTAGACACTCATTCATAGCCTCAGTGAATAATGAAGATACATCCTTTTCATATATGGTCACAAGAAGAGCCTCACTGAGTAATACACACCTGGGAAGTGTTAGGAATCTACTTTATATAACCTCATTTACAGCCTCGGGGAATAATGCACAAGTGTGAATAGACACTAGTCTATTTTATATGGCCACAAAATCAAAGCCTGAGTGAGTAATAGACAACTTTGAGTAGTCACTATTCTATATGCCCAAATATTCAGAGTCATTAATACACACCTGTGGACTAGTCAGTAAACAATTTCATATGGCCAAAGTTTCAGAGCCTCAAATAATACATATCTGGGGAATACTCAGGAAGCTACATATGGCACCTATTTCAGAGCACATTGAATAAAAACACCTGTATTGTAGTCATAATTCTATTTTGTGTAGCCACATATTCAGAGCCAAACTGCATAAAACACACCTAAAGAAAGTCAGGATTCTATTTCGTATAGCCACTAATTTAGAGCCAATGTAAAACACATGCCTGAGGAGTATTCGGAGTCTCTATTTTTATGGCCAATCATTCAGAGCCTCAAGGAATAATACAGACCTATGGAAAATTCAGGAGTATACATATGGCCACTTATTCAGAATGTCAGAAGAATCATATATATCTGGAAAATACTCAGGATTCTATATATACCACTGATTCAGAGACTCACTGAATAATGCACACCTGAATAGTCTGCAGATTATTTGATATGACCTTCACCCAGCGACAGAGTGAAAATGCACAGCAGAGAAATAGTCAAGAATAAAGTCAGGAGTCTATTATGTGGTCACTGTTCAAACTCACTGAAAAATACACACCTTGGAATAGTCAGAGTGGTCATAAGGCCACTCAATCAGAGCATTACCGAATAATGCACAAGAAGATTCTATCTCATACAGCCTCATTCAGAGCTTCAGTCTAATAAACAGCTGTGGAGTAGTCAGGACCTTTTAGCCCCAAATTAAGCAGCCATAAATAATACACATGTGATAGTCAGAAACTATTGATATGGACACTCAAAAACCTCATGAATAATGCACATGTGGAGAATAATCACTAGTCTATTTCATATGGTGATGTTTGAGAGTCAAAAATAATACACCTGTGGAGAAAAATGAGGTCTATTTCAAGGCCACTCTTCAGTGTTTTAGTGAACAATGTGTATATCTGATAAGTCAGAATCTCTTACACATGGCCACTGTCAGGCCTGTGAATAATACTCAGAAATGGGTTCTACTTCAAATGCTACACATTCAGTCTCTGTAAATAATTAACTGGGCAATACACAAGAGTCTCTTATGCCCACTTAGTCAGAGTCTCATTCAATAATAACACCTGGGGAAGAGTTAAGAGTCTATTTCATGGCACATTTAGAGCCTCACTATATAATGCACACCAGAGTAATAGTTTTTTTTAATTTTATTGCATTATAGGTTTTGGGTACATGTGCAGAACGAAGATAGTTGCATAGGTACACATGGCTTGTTTGCTGCTCCTCCCTCACCCACACTTGGCATTCATTCCCAGGCTATCCTCCCCAGCCCCTGCCACTGTCCTCCCCCATTCCCAATAGACCCAGTGTATAGTAGACCCCTCTGTCCATGTGTTTCATTTTCTCACCATCTATGAGTGAGAATATATTTTTTTTTCTGTTCTTGTGTCAGTTTGCTGAGAATGATGTTCTCCAGATTCATCCATGTCCTACAAGGACACAAACTCATCATTTTTGATTGCTGCATAATATTCCATGGTGTATATGTGCCACATTTTCCCAGTCCAGTCTATCATCGATGGGCATTTGGGTTGGTTCCAGGTCTTTGCTATTGTAAAAAGTGCAATGAACATTCGTGCATGTGTCCTTATAGTAGAACGATTTATAGTCCTTGATACATACCAGTAATGGGATTGCTGGGTCAAATGGAATTTCTATTTCTAGATCCTGAGGAATCACCCTGTCTTCCACAATGGTTGAACTTTACTCAACAGTGACATTCACACTGTTTAACCTTACCTCACACAGTGTAAGAGTGTTCTTTCTCCACATCCTCTCCAGCATCTGCTGTCTCAGATTTTTAATGATCCATTCTAACTGGCGTGAGATGGTATCTCATGTGGTTTTGATTTGCATCTCTAAGACCAGTGATGATGAGCATTTTTCATGTGTTTGTTGGCCTCATGTATGTCTTCTTTGTAAAGTGTCTGTTCATATCCTTTGCCCATTTTTGAATGGGCTTGTTTGTTTTTTTTGTAAATCTGTTTGAGTTCTTTGTAAATTCTGGATATCAGCCCTTTGTCAGATGTGTAAACTGCAAAAGATTTTTTCCCATTCTGATGGTTGCCGATTCACTCTAGTGACTGTTTCTTTTGTCGTGCAGAAGCTGTGGAGTTTGATTAGGTCCCATTTGTCTATTTTGGCTTTTGTTGCCAATGCTTTTGGTGTTTTGTCATGAAGTCCTTGCCTACTCCTATGTCCTGAATGGTTTTGCCTAGATTTTCTTCTAGGGTTTTATGGTGTCAGGTCTTATGTTTAAGTCTTTAATCCAGAGTTAATTTTAGTGTCAGGAAAGGGTCCAGTTTCTGCTTTCTGCACATGGCTAGCCAGTTTTCCCAACACCATTTATTAAATAGGGAATCCTTTCCTCATTGCTGTTTTGTCTGGTTTATCAAAGATTATGGTTGTAGATATGTTTGTTGCCTCCGATGCCTCTGTTCTGTTCCATTGGTCTATATCTCTGTTTTGGTACCAGTACCATGCTGTTTTGATTACTGTAGCCTTGTAGTATAGTTTGAAGTCTGGTAGTGATGCCTCCTGCTGTGTTCATTTTCCTCAGCCATCTATGAGTGAGAATATGCGGTAATTCTTTTTTTGTTCTTGTGTCAGTTTGCTGAGAATGATATTCTCCAGATTCATCCATGTCCTTACAAAGGACAAAAACTCATCATTTTTGATTGCTGCATAATATTGCATGGTGTATATGTGCCACATTTGCCCAGTCCACTCTATAATCGATGGACATTTGGGTTGGTTCCTGGTCTTTGCTATTGTAAATTGTGCTGCAATGAACATTCGTGTGCATGTGTCCTTATAGTAGAACGATTAATAGTTTTTTGAATACATATCCAGTAATGGGATTGCTGGGTCAAATGGAATTTCTATTTCTAGATCCTTGAGGAATCACCAAACTGTCTTCCACAATGGTTGAACTAATTTACACTCCCATCAACAGTGTAAGAGGGGCCCAAAGTGGCTCCGGCCGGATGTCGTGGCGAGGCCAAGAGTTCAAGGCCAACCAACTTCAGCAACCTTACAAGCTCTCTAATTGGCAAAAAAACAGTGTAAGAGTGTTCCCCTTTCTCCACATCCTCTCCGGCATCTGCTGTCTGCAGATTTTTTAATGATTGCCATTCTAACTGGCGTGAGATGGTATCGCATTGTGGTTTTGATTTGCATCTCTCTACAGACCAGTGATGATGAGCATTTTTTATGTGTTTTTTGGCCTCATGTATGTCTTCTTTTGTAAAGTGTCTATTCATATCCTTTGCCCATTTTTAAATGGGCTTGTTTTTTTTTTTTTTTTTTTGTAAATCTGTTTCAGTTTTTTTAAATTCTGGATATCAGCCCTTTGTCAGATGCGTAAACTGCAAAGATTTTTTCCCATTCTGATGGTTGCCGATTCACTCTAGTGACTGTTTCTTTTGTCGTGCAGAAGCTGCGGAGTTTGATTAGGTCCCATTTCTCTATTTAGGCTTTTGTTGCCAGTGCTTTTGGTGTTTTCGTCATGAAGTTCCTGCCTACTCCTATATCCTGAATGGTTTTGCCTAGATTTTCTTCAAGGGTTTTTACGGTGTCAGGTCTTATGTTTAAGTCTTTAATCCCTCCAGATTAATTTTAGTGTAAGGTGTCAGAAAGGGGTCCAGTTTCTGCTTTCTGCACATGGCTAGCCAGTTTTCCCAACACCATTTATTAAACAGGGAATCCTTTCCTCATTGCTTGTTTCTGTCTGCTTTATCAAAGATTATATGGTTGTAGATATGTTTTGTTGCTTCCGATGCCTCTGTTCTGTTCCATTGGTCTATATCTCTGTTTTGGTACCAGTACCATGCTGTTTTGATTACTGTAGCCTTGTAGTATAATTTGAAGTCTGGTAGTGTGATGCCTCCTGTTGTGTTCTTTTTGCTTAGAATTGACTTGGCTATGTGGGCTCTCTTTTGGTTCCATATGAAGTTCATGGTGGTTTTTTCCAGTTCTGTGAAGAAATTCAATTGTAGTTTGATTGGGACAGAATTGATTGTGTAAATTACTTTGGGCAGTATAGCCATTTTCACGATATTGATTCTTCCTAACGACGAACATTGGATGTCTCTCCATCTGTTTGTGTCCTCTCTTATTTCATTGAACAGTGGTTTGCAGTTTTCCTTAAAGAGGTCCATTATGTTCCTTGTGAGTTGTATTCCTAGGTATTTTATTTTCTTTGTAGCAATTGTGAATGGCAGTTCATTCTTGATTTGGTTCTCTTTCAGTCTGTTATTGGTGTATAGGAATGCTTGTAATTTTTACACATTGATTTTATATTTTTAGACTTTGCTGAATTTGCTTATCAGTTTCAGGAGCTTTTGGGCTGAGGTGATGGGGTCTTCTAGGTATTCTATCATGTTGTCTGCAAATAGAGACAATTTGGCTTCCATCATTCCTATTTGAATACACTTTATTTCTTTTTCT
This sequence comes from Saguinus midas, assembly GCA_021498475.1. NCBI lineage: Eukaryota > Metazoa > Chordata > Mammalia > Primates > Cebidae > Saguinus > Saguinus midas. Next base: position 4,015 of record JAKFGQ010000300.1, on the reverse strand, counting down.
TACCTGATTGCTCTGGCTAGAACTTCCAGTACTATGTTGAATAGGAGTGGTGAGAGAGGGCATCCTTTTCTAGTGCCGGATTTCAAAGGGAATGCTTCCAGTTTTTGCCCATTCAGTATGATATTGGCTGTTGGTTTGTTGTACATAGCTTTTATTACTTTCAGATATATTCCATCAATACCAACTTTATTGAGGGATTTTAGCATAAAGGGCTGTTGAATTTTGTCACATGCCTTCTCGGAATCAATTGAGATAATCATGTGGTTTTTGTTTTTGCTTCTGTTTATGTGGTGAATTACATTTATAGATTTGTGTATGTTGAACCAGCCTTGCATCCCCGGGATGAATCCTACTTGATCGTGATGAATAAGTTTTCTAATGTGCTGTTGCAATCGGTTTGCCGGTATTTAATTGAAGATTTTGCATCTACGTTCATCATGGATATTGGCCTGATGTTTTCTTTTCTTGTTGAGTGTCTGCCAGGTTTTGGTATCAGGATAATGTTGGTCTTTTAACATGATTTGAGAAGGGTTCCCTCTTTTTGAATTCTTTGGAATAGTTTCAGAAGGAATGGTACCAGATACTCTTTGTGTGTCTGGTAGAATTCGGCTGTGAACCCATCTGGACCTGGGCTTTTTTTGTGTGTTAGGCTCTTAATTGCTGCCTCAACTTCAGACCTTGTTATTGGTCTATTCATAGGTTCAGTTTCTTCCTGCTTTAGGATTGGGAGGACACAGGCGTCCAGGAATTTATCCATGTTTTCCTGGTTTACTAGTTTATGTGCATAGAGTTGTTTGTAGTATTCTCTGATGATGGTTTGAATTTCTGTGGAATCTGTGGTGATTTCCCCTTTATCGTTTTTTATTGCATCTATTTGGTTGTTCTCTCATTTTTTTTTATCAGTCTGGCTAGTGGTCTGTCTATTTTGTTGATCTTTTCGAAAAACCCGCTCTTGGATTTATTGATTTTTTGAATGGTTTTTCTTGTCTCTATCTCCTTCAGTTCTGCTCTGATCTTAGTTATTTCTTGTCTTCGGCTAGGTTTTGAGCTTTTTTGATCTTGCTCCTCTAGCTCTTTCAATTTTGACGATAGGGTGTTTATTTTGGATCTCTCCACTCTTCTCATGTGGGCACTTATTGCTATATATTTTCCTCTACAGACTACTTTAAATGTGTCCCAGAGATTTTGGCATGTTGTGTCTTCATTCTCGTTGGTTTCAAAGAACTTCCTTATTTCTGCCTTCATTTCATTGTTTTTCCAATCAACATTCAAGAGCCAGTTGTTCAGTTTCCATGAAGCTGTGCGGTTCTGAGTTATTTTCTGAATTCTGAATTCCAACTTGATTGCACTATGGTCTGAGAGACTCGTTGTTATGATTTCAGTTGTTTTTCATTTGCTGAGGTGTGCTTTACTTTTAATTATGTGGTCAATTTTGGTGTAGGTGTGATGTGGTGTTGAGAAGAATGTATATTCTGTGGTTTTGGCATGGAGAGTTCTGTAACTGTCTATCAGGTTTGCTTTTTCCAGGTCTGTGTTCAAGTCCTAAATATCCTTGTTAATTTTCTGTCTGGTTGATCTGTCTGATATTGACAGTGAAGTGTTAAAGTCTTTCACTATTATTGTGTCGGAGTCTAAGTCTCTTTGTAAGTCCTTTAGAACTTGCTTTATATATCTGGGTGCTCCTGCATTGGGTCCATACGTATTTATATTCTTTAGCTCTTCCTGTTGTATCAATTCTTTGACCATTATGTAATAACCTTCTTTGTCCCTTTTGATCTTTGTTGCTTTAAAGTCTATTTTTTCAGAGATGAGAATTGCAACTCCTGCTTTTTTTTGCTCTCCATTTGCTTGGTAAATCTTCCTCCATCCCTTTATTTTGAGTCTTTGTGTATCCTTGCATGTGAGGTGGGTTTCCTTGATACACTACACCGACGGGTTTTGTTTTTTTATCCAATTTGCCAGTCTGTGTCTTTTGATTGGTGCATTTAGCCCATTTACATTTAGGGTTAATATTTTTATGTGTGAATTTTATACTGCCGTTTTGATGCTAGCTGGTTGTTTTGCCCGTTGGTTCATGTAGCTTCTTCATTTTGTTGATGCCCTTTAGCATTTGGTATGCTTTTAGTATGACTGGTATTGGTTGTTTCTTTCTATGTGTAGTGCCTGTTTCAGGAGCTCTTGTAAGGCAGGCCTAGTGGTGACAAAATCTCTGAATACTTGATTGTTCATGACGGATTTTATTTTTCCTTCACTTATGAAGCTCAGTTTGGCTGGATATGAAATTCTGGGTTGAAAGTTCTTTTCTTTAAGGATGTTGATTATTGGCCCCAACTCTCTTCTCGCTTGTAGGGTCTCTTCTGAGAGATCTGCTGTGAGTCTGATGGGCTTCCCTATGTGGATGACCCGACCTTTCTCTCTGGCCACCCTTATTATTTTCTCCTTCATTTCAACCCTGATGAATCTGACAATTGTGTGCCTTTGGGTTGCTGTTCTTGTGGAGTGTCTTTGTGGTGTTCTCTGTATTTTCTGGAGTTGAGTATTGACCTGTCTTGCTAGGTTGGGGAAACTTTCCTGGATAATATCCTGAAGAGTGTTTTCCAGCTTGGATTCATTCTCTTCATCACATTCTGGTACACCTATCAAACGTAGGTTGGATCTCTTTACATAGTCCCACATTTCTTGGAGATTTTGTTCATTCCTTTTTGTGCTTTTTTCTTTAATCTTGGTTTCTCGTTTTATTTCATTGAGTGTATCTTCGACTTCTGATGCCTTTTCTTCTGCTTGGTCAATTCGGCTGTTGAAACTTGTGCATGCTTCACAAAGTTCTCGTGTTGTGTTTTTCAGCTCCTTCAATTCATTCATATTAGTCTCTAAATTGTCCATGCTTGTTATCATTTCCTCGAATCTTTTTTTCAAATCTTTTTTCAAGGTTCTTAGTTTCCTTGCACTGATTTAGAATATGTTCTTTTACATTCCTGAAGTTTCTCATTATCCGATTTCTGAAGTCTGATTCTATCATTTCACACTCGTTCTTCATCCAGCTTAGTTCCTTTGATGGTGAGGAGTTTTGGTTATTTGTAGGAGGTGAGGTGTTTTGGTTTCGGGTGATTTGCTCCTTTTTGCGCTGGTTTTCTCTCATCTTTATGGATTTATCCACCTGTCATCTTAGTAGTTGCTGATTTTACAATTGGGTCTCTTAGTGGACGCCAGGATTGTTGATGATGAAGTATTTCTGTTACTTAGTTTTCCTTCTAATGGTCTAGCCGTTCTGCTGTACAAGTGCTGAGGTCCACTCCAAGCCCTGCTTTTCTGGGGTACACCTGTAGCAGCTGCAAAACAGTGAGGGATGCTACCAGTTTCTTCTGCTATCTTTGTTCCAGAATGATGACCACCAAATGTCAGTCTGATTAGTCTTTTTTTGGGGTGACTCTTTGGCTATACAGGGGTCAGGGAGCTGCTTGAGGAGATGGTCTGTGCTTTATAGGAGCTCCAGTGCTGATCTGAGAGCTCCGTTGTTCATTCAGGAATGTTGAGAGGATATGATTATGTCTGCTGCAACAGAACTCATAAAACCCCCCCCTTTTTCCCCTTAGATGTTCTGTCTCAGGAGTTGGGGCTTTCTTTATGAGTATCTGTTGCACTGTCCTGCCCCTAGGTGGCAGTCTATTCACTATTTGCCTGCGGTGCTCACCTGCTAGCGTGGGTCCACCCTGATGCTGCTGGGCTCTTCTGCTGTGGGCTCTCCCACTCTTGGTGGAGTCTCTCTGTTATGGCAGGTTGCTTCGGCAATGGCAGGCTGCATCAGCCCTGGGCAGCACTTCAGTAGGGGTGGATTGCGTCCTGTAGTGGCGGATGCCCCTCCTCCACCGGGCTGCACCATCCTGATGCCAGCAGCAAAACTCTCAGCCCGAGTGCCTCCAATGCCACCCTGCTTGTCCCCATGAGGTGGGACCCGACAATCGATCACCCAGTTCCCTGCCTCAGAATCCGTCCTCTCTCTCTCTCTTCCTCTCAC